>JASDQU010100567.1:144914-175643 GCA_032191745.1 Picea mariana
AAAAAAACGTCAAATCAAAATTTAAGGAAAAAATGTGGTGTGATAAAGAGTTAGAGGAAAAAAGAAAATTAAGGTATTATAAAGATGTAATCAACCTTAATCTAGAAGATCAAAATTATTTAACTGTTTTTCCAAGTGTAAAGAAAAAAATAAGCATTGCTAAGATAAGAACAAATTCTCACGAGCTCCATAGTGAAACTAGGCGTTGGTCAATTCCTAAAACGCCATGGGATGAAAGAGTGTGTCAACTTTGTGACACTAAGAAGGTTGAAGATGAAAATCACTTTCTCTTAGATTGTCCAACCTATACCCATATTAGATCTCATTTTCAAAATATTGATCACACTACCAACCTCCCTAACCTCTTAACTCAACAAAAGTATGGTGATCTTGGAAAGCTTCTCTTAATGCTTTTCGAGCACGGAAACAAAATTCTAAAAAATCACAAGTAATCACTTACCCTCTTAAGGTCCGATAGACCAATTAAATCTTAGTAGACATTAATCATAATCATCATCATCATAATATATATATATATATATATATATATATATATATATATATATATATATATATATATATATATATATGACTTTGAATAAGAAATATCTTATGTCATCAATTAAATAAATGTGTATTAATTATAATATGGGTCAATCTAAAATTAAATCATTATTACAGAAACACTTTATTTTAATTGAGATTATTTAATTATATATTAAATTTTATTTTAAATCATTATTACAAAAATACTTTATTTTAATAATTATAATATAGGTCAATCTAAATTTAAATCAGTATTTCAAAAACATTTTATTTTAATGAAATTATTTAATTATATATTAAATTTTATTTTAAATCATTATTACATAAATACTTTATTTTAATGAGACTATTTAATTATATATTACCATTTTTTTTTGTTGAAATCAAATATTATACAAAGTTAAAGTTTTTGTTGATTCAAAATTTTGACCAAATTTTTAAGAATTTGGATCCATTATAATAAAGTGGGCAAAAATTTTGTAAACATCGTTATATCATACATTGGAAATTGAATTATAATGGAAATTTGATTATATCTAATTTTTTATTAAATTCTTATCAAATGGAATTTAAATTATAATGGAATTTTGATTATATTTATTTTTTTATTAAATTCTTATCAAATTTATAATAAAAAAGAAAATAATTTTATTACAATTAATTAATTTTAATTATTATTATAGAAACATTTTATTTATTTTAGTGAAATTATAATTTTAATCATTATTATATAAACATTTTATTTTAATGAGGTTATATATAGATGGGTTGAAATTAAATACTACACAAAGTTAAAGTTTTGATTAATTCAAAATTTTGGATTTATGTTGATTTAAAAATAAATTTTTAATAATTTATATCCCTTTAAAATTAAACAAAAATTTTAGAACATTGTTATACAATACATGAAACTTGAATTATGATGAAGTTGGATTACGTCTTAAAAAAATTAAATTCTTATCATTTATAATAAAGAAAACCATTTTACTACACAATTGCCTTACCACCAAATCACTCCTCAATAAATAAAAAGGTAAGAAAAAAGTCTTTTTTGAAATTAAAAACCCTAACCACTTCCTATTATCACAATAAAACTCACTTTAAAAACTCATTAACACAATCAATTTGTACACTCAAATAAGATAATGTTTTATGTTCATTATTATCATTATAACATTTTATCTTACCACTAAACAATTATCCAATATAAAAATTATATTTTAAAATCTTAAAAAACCTATAACATAAAACTTAATATTATATATATTAAAAAAATATACATAACCAAAACTTTATCATAATCTTATAATGATAAAAAAAATACATAACCAAAACTTTATCATTATCAAAGTTTAAATGATTATAAAAATTTAAATGTATGACATTGTCATGATTACATTAATAATTTTATATTCAAAAAATACACATATCCAAAACTTTATCATTATCAAAGTTTAAATGCTTATCAAAATTTAAATGTAAGAGATTCTCATGATTATATTAATAATTTCAAAAGTGTCATGATATAATTTTACATTTGAAAAAATATATATGTAGAGTCATCTCATATTTTTGAAAATACATATTAATACTTTTGAAAATACATATCTATGAATCAAACAAAACAAATATATATGTAGAGTTATTTCATTGTTTTGTCAATTAGGTTTAGTTTAGATGGTTGAGAGGAATGATTATTATCCTCTCTACTCAATTTTATTAAATGACATGTTGAGTTCATAATGAATATATTGTTGTAATAGCTTCAAGCTCTTTTCTTGACGGACCTTATACCTTGAAGATTCTAAAATATTTGTACCTAAAAAAAGAATCATCTCATACCTTTGAAAATACACATTAATAAATCAAACAAATGTATGTAAAGTCAACATATAATCAAACTTAAATGTAAGGGATATAATTTTTTTTAACTTAGATGTAAGGAATATAATTTATTTTAATTTAGATGTAAGGGATATAATATTTTTAAAGAATATAATGTATTTTTCTTTTCTTAATTTCCAATATACATTTTATTCATATAAAAAAAAATTATCAAATATTTTTATTTTTATCAATAAAAATATTATAAAGATTTATTTATTTATTTTTATTAGTCAAAATTTTATAAATCATATAAAAATATAAATTCAATTTGTATTGACGTATTTACATATATTTGACCATCACTTCAAAATATTTTGAATTGACAAATACATATGTGAACACCATTTCTAAATATTAATATAAATATTTTGAATTTGTAAATATTAATATAAATATTTTGAATTGAAAAATACATATTCGACCACCATCTAAATGCCTAGAAAAAGTCAATTTGAGTAACTCTATTTACCTATCGTTCAAATTATACGTTATATCCTTAGGATTTTCACATTATATCCTTTCTTCTCATAGCAAGAAATACATGATTCCATGGGCCCAGTGTTGTCTAAAGAAATACAAAATGATGAGTGGGGATGTTGTGTTTCCTTTGATAGTTCTATCTTTCCTAGGTGTTGTACACTTTAGCATATACTTATATACTTCCCACAACATAATGTCTTTGTTTGTGCATCAATGGTAACATCAACAATTTATGACGGGATGTACAACTCCTTATATTTCATATAAAACAATTTCTTTTCAAAATCTCTACAAACCACTTATCATATATCTCAACAAAACATCATTATTTAGCTTTTGAAATGGAAAAAAATATGGAAAATTGTATCATTATTTAGCTTTTAAAATGGAAAAAAAAATTATTAAAAATATGAGTAAAATTGCACGAAGGAAAAGTTTTTAAAACAATAGATGGTTCTCTTATAGGTAATTCTAATTCATGATAAATTTGACATTTGGTCGTGACTTCGTGTTATAAAAAATCTTTAAGTTTAATAAATATTGATATATCTTATATATATATATAGCTTCCAAGAATGTGGTGTGTCTATATATCTACTTCATAAGAGTGTGGTTTAGTAACAAGGAAATCGGGCTGGTATTCATGTTCAAATTTAAATTTAAAACGTTTAAGTGGAAATTAACAAATATTTAATCTCAATAAGGAGAGAGAGTTTGAAGAGAAGTGGTGTTATAGATGAAAACATCCAAGGTTATCTTAACATCATTATTGTCTCGCACGAATGTCGAAAACGTTTAGGATTACTCTAACATCATTATTGTCTCCCACGAATGTCAAAACTTGCTTAATCCTAAACATTGTTACAAATGAGTCATAGTTGTGGTGATTCTTTCCATTGATTTGATTGAGGTAAATAAGTCGAAGGGAGATGCCACATGAAGTCTCATCCACGAGCAAAACATAATCCAATTAAGTAGTAACCAACCACCTTAATGGGTTCCTTAGATGTAGGTCATCAAGCATGCCCATGAATCCATATCCAACCCTTGAAGAACCCATGGTTGCATTAAAGTCTTTAAAATCGTCCATATACATGATTCACTTGTGAAGAAGGGGGAATCCACCCCAACCCAGCCTATCCTGACTCCTGAACTAAGAGGAAAGACATATGTCCTTTTGAGGAGAGCCTCGATTGGTAATTTTATTGCACTATGGCCTAGCCCTATCTTAGATGTCTAAGCCATAGGGACAACTCTCATTCTTTTCTTGTGAGAGGGGTTTCTTTATATGTTTTTTCTGTCAAAATATAATTGACATTTGATCTTCTGCTCTAGGTCATACTTCATGGACTTGTAGGGCCTATATCTCAATCACTATACACACGATTCCAACCCAACTAAGGAAATTATTGTGTCCATGTTGGACAAGCAATCGAAGAACGAAGAATGAGGATGCGCACAAAAGTAGGAAGGACAACCGTTAGGTGAAAAAGTTGGTAGGCCCACAAAAGCAGGAAGAACAACAATCGATGTAGCATCCCCAGCCACTTGCTGCCTATGTCACTTAAAATTTCAAATTATGATACTAATTTAAATCATAAAAATACTCAGCAAATGCACAGATTCATACAAATAATAACAAAAATACACATGCAACATACACGGGAAAAACCCATGAAAAAATGCATAATATGAACACAACATATGAATTAACACACAATTGATACTTATCTTTGACTTAAAAGAACACCAAATGCGTGAAGACCTTCCACGTTCCTCCCAACATTATACTGCACTGCTCATAACTCTCAGCAGTGGGTCACCCCTGAGTTGGGACTAAACTCCACCTAGGTAAAGGATTCCTAACCTGACTAAGTTATCTCAGACAACAAAAAAACTTAGTCACATGTGCCAACTCAAACTAACATCCTACAGTCCCTCATTCCCCACATGTTTGTCCCACCCCAGGAAGTGTGCCCCTTCTCTGCTCAACAGTCCCTTGGCTACTCCACTTCCTTTCCGAGGCTTCAACAATAAGCCAGACAGGAACTCTCAGAACCCTATAGCTATAGTTTACAACCTTCGGGAATCAATTCCCACCAATTCTCTCACTTGGAGAGAATACTCACGGGCTTGACAACCCACCTCTTCAATATAATATGGGCCTGACAACCCGCTTCTTCAGTTTAGCTCCCAGCCAACCAGGGTACAAGTACAGGTATAGTAACAACAAGGTATAAATGACAACTAAGTGAGTGAGTGAATGATAGGAAAATGAACTAATTCCAAAATATATGTATGCATGTTCCCAACTTGACACTTGTCTTGTTGAGAACTACTTTGGGCCCACTTGTCCCCATCCTTATAACTTAGGCTTAAATAAATATCCACACTTTATAATTTAAGGAATATTAATATAATATTCCTTTGGGTTTAATCCCCCTTAACTTAGCCCCTTATCCTCAGATTTTGAATCCCCCTTTCCCCAACTAGTGGAGTTTATCCCCCCATACTCTTTTACATGGTTGGTTTGTTGCAGTGATGTGTTTTCATTAATATTTGTGTGTTATTACATTTACTTTTAGAATACATGTGTACTGGCCTTTTTGCATCCAGGCTCACCAGTCTCAAAAAAACAAACATATATAAAAAGACTCCCTGGCCTCAAGATCATGCACTTAAGGCGATGTGCACAAAATCTTGGGATGTGCACACTCTTATTTTAGTGTGCCATCCTTGCGCACTTACACAGGTGCATGCTATACTATGGAATGTGCACACAAAACTAAGTCCAAGACTTGATACAAACAACTCACCAACTTATATACATACGTACATTTATATTTACATTTATAGTTGGGGTTCGTCCTAGGGGTGTTACATTCCCATCCCCCTTATTTATGCAATGTCCTCAATGAAGTATATACATATCTACAATCAAAAATTCAAAAGTCTTAAAAAATATGTGGGTACTCTACCCACATAGCATCCTCATGCTCCCAAGTTGCATCCTCAAGGCTGTACCATGTCCATTGGACCTTTACTAGCCTTATGGATCGATTATGGAGTTGCTTGATCTTCCGGTCCAATATGCACACCAGATTGACTCGAAAGTCGCATTCTTGCTCCACCTGAATCACATTCCAATCAATGACACGATTAGAATCAGGTACATACTTTTTAATAAATGATGCATGGAATACATTATGAATACACAATGATGCAGGTAAGGCAAGAAGGTATGCTACAGGTCCAATCCTTTGTAGGATTTCAAATGGCCCACAATAATGAGCTACCAAATTTGAACAATTTCCCAATTTTAGGGAACTTCTCTTGGTGTTTACTTTTAAGAACACATGGTCACCCACTTTAAATTCTCTATGAGTTCTGCTTTTATCATCATAAATTTTCTGCATGTCTTGGGCAACCTTTAAATTCTGTTTTATTTTCATCATTTACTCCTCCATTTTCTTGAGTAATTTTGGCCCACCCACTACTCTGTCTATTGGATTGTCCCAGCTTACCAGTGCATTGCACTTTCTACCATAAAGTGCCTCAAATGGGCTCATCTTTGAAGATGCTTGGTACCCATTGTTATAAGAAAACTCCACCAAATGCAAATAATCCTCCCATATGGATGGTTTATCCATCCAATACATTCTTATCATGTCTTCTATCACCTGATTCACCCTTTCTATTTTCCCATCTGACTCTAGATGATGAGTTGTTCTAAAATGCATATTTCTTTAAACACATCTTCAAACTCCTTTAGGATTGCATAATCTTAAAGATTTGACACCTTATATTTAGGTGTCTCTTCCATATGTGCTGCAAATATTTGACACCCTTTTTTGTAACTTTTCTTTAGTTGCAAGCCTAAAACTTCTCTGACGGTTACTGCCCTGGGAATTTTCTGTACTATGCTTAAGTTCCCTTCCTCATCCAAGCAATAAAATGCCTTATTATAATAGTCTCGGATAGCATGATGTTGGTCCAACCAGTCCATACCAATTAGGCAGCCATAGGAACTTAAAGGTATGATGTTCAAATCTTCCCTTGTGCTCAGTCCATTCATGTCCATTGGGCATGCCTTAACTATCTCACTAATTTTTCTTTTATCTCATGTAGCCAACTGCACCAACCAAGATTTCCCAATCTTGCTTCTTGGAAAATGAAATCTTTCCACCATCTAGGATATAGATAACTATGACTAGCTCCTGAATCAATTAAAATAGCAATGGTATGGTTGTTGATATTACCTTCCACTTCAAGCATATGTGACTAAAACTCAGCTTGCTTGTTGTCCAAGGCTGCATAGATCTTAGGTACATTTATGTCCATGTCCTCCACTATATCATCTTGTTGTACATTGTGATCAATCCTCACATTTTCACCTCTGTGAGGGAAATATCTATACATATGATCTCCCCCACAACCCCAACATTGAATAGGTGGTTTCCTTGGTCTTTTCCCCAATGTCTCGATCATTATGAGTTCTTTAGAAGTCGGTTGTACCTGAGAGTTATTTATGAAGAATGGCGGCTTATCTCCCTTTTTCCTATGTTCCATATTGCTTTTCTTCTTGTCTTCCCAAGATTTTTGGTAAGTTTCTCTTCCTTCATGTTGATCATAAAGGAACTGGGCCCTTACTATAGTTTCCTCCAAACTTTTGGGATCATCATATTGTATCTTGTCACTGGTAAATGATGGAATCCCACTCAAATACCTTCGAATCTTAACTTGTTCAGCCTTGGTGAAGTAAACTTATTTCAGTAGCTCTAAAAACCTCCTTTCATACTCATCTATGGTCATACTCCCAATCTTGAGTTTAAATAAGTCGATCATTTTATTATCATAGTATCTCTTAGTCAAGTATTTCTTTTGAAAATACCTCTTGGATTCCTTCCAATTAACCTTGTTCTCATCAATGTGATGTACCTGCACAAATTGGTCACACTGCATTGATACTTTTCCATTGAGATGATAAATAACAATTCTACCTTCTGCATGTGAAGAGTAATTATGCAACTGAAAATACTTTCTCATGCTTAGTAGCCATGTATTTACATCCTCATCCTTTTTGTGCTCACCATCAAATATAAGAGGATTGATTTTGTTCATTTCTCCTCGTATCTCATCCACCCCAGATCTCTTCTTATGTTTATTGACAGAGGATGGACTTGAACTATTGTGTGCTCTCCTATTTGAATGCCTTGGGGAGTGATGGTGATTCCTGCCAACACTTCTTGTTCTTCTCCTCTCATCATGATACATGTGGCTCCCTGATCTGCTTGACTCAACCTCCTTATCCATATTCTTCTCTATTATGTCCAAGCTCTACATTAACTTGATGTTGAATCCCTCATGTTTCTCCTTGGATTTCATAAGCCTATCATTATCAACTTTATAACTCTGGACATCCTTTTTCAAACTTTTATGGTCTCTACCAAGTTCATTATTTCTTCTTTACCTTCTCCATGTCCATTTGAATTTGTACCTTCATTGCCCATTTTGACATACATCCCTATGATCTCATCTTCATGGTTTTAATCCCCCTACACATATTCCGTGATTTTGAACCTTGTGTTGATCCTGTTCTAATCTAAATGTTGTTAACTCTACAAAATGTGCAACCAACAAAATTTGTTAGGCTAAATAATTTAACAAATTCATGAAATTATGTACAATTTTGTTCCAATAATGCATCTGAATTCTTTCTTCTGATTTCTTGTGAAATTAACTACCCAAATCAATTTTATGGGTGGATATATGGATTCCTTTATCCAATAACTTTCCAATGACTTCTCCCTTTCTCGAGTCTAAGTTTTGAGAAAAACATTATGGCCATTTGAATATTACCCATGAATCCCTTATGTTCACATCTTAACCAGGTGCAAATTTGATCTGTATTTATGCTTCTTTGTTCCTGCTCTTATAGATTTTTGGTAGGATCCCAACTGGGTTCCTTCATCATCATAATTTGGACAATCTGTCCAAGTTCCACCTCTTTCTGGGTTTTGGGATGCTAGATATAGCCTGCTGAAGTTTCAGGCCAATCACTATTTTTTTTTTGGCCTTGAATGTTATAGGTACCTTCTATGCCCTTTTAAACATTTTTAACATGCTTGGAATTTTAATTCAGCTCCATGAATGTATTCTATGGTTCAATATCTTTCCATAGACTACTCATGTTCCTTAATGTGATTTCAAAGCAGGAAGTTATGGCCTTCAGAAGTTGATTGGGGCTTAAAATTTACTCTCCATTGTCCGCGTTGTAAATCACTTATCCTAACTTTGTTTGATGAATGGGATACACCGTTAGAAAGTCCCACATGTGCCTTGGTGGTTAGCACTCTTTGGTGAATTCGTTGGAGGAGGAGAGGTCGGTGGTTCGAGTCTCATGGAGGCTATAACAAATTTTTGACCCAGTGATTATTGGCCAAATCAAAGGTGCCACGTGGCACCCTCTGATTGGGCCATGTGTCACCCTGTTATTGGACTGTATAGTCTAGTCACCAACATAGTTAGTTGCCCATTCAATAGTGCCACATGTCTCAGCCAGATGATGCCATGTCACTATTGTATTGGCCATGTGTCATGCCGCAACTAGTTCCACGTCACATCCGTACAACCATGTGTCGTACCCAGAGTTTTCCACCTATCACCATGTCAACTTCCATACAGCCATGTGTCACATTCATATAGTGCCACATGTCAAAATCCATATCGTGCCAACTCAGCCTGAAAATGCCAAATTTTCTTATCACATGTCAACCTCTAGTGCTACCACGTGTCCTTCCTGATGTCATCATGATTTCCTATTGACGTACTGCTGACATCAGCAGTATGGCCTGTTGACTTTGAATTTTTTGCCTATTTGGGAAATCAATCAGAATGCAATAACTTTCGCATATGGTGTCCATTTTCAGAAAAAGAAAATATATGGACATAATCGATGCGACAAGCCTGATGCAATGGCGTTGGTTTCGTTTGATTCCGATAAATTTTATTTTTAGGCCTTCCTGGATCCATTTGGATCACGCCTCCCCACTAAGACCTTTTGGTCCTCCAAAAGGATATTAACCAGTCATCAAGTGTGGGATAGGCCTCCCCACTTGTCCTTTGTCTTTAAACTCTGTCATGTGCACATGTCACATGATAATCAATTTCATAATAACCATGACAACTAAAAGCATATTGTTAGCCACTTGAACTCATTCACATCTTACTGAATCCACTACCATCCATGTAGAAAACATTAACAACGATAATGTGTTAGAAATATGACTGCAAATGAACCAATATGTTTGACGTGCTTGCACGAAATTAACTTATCTTGAAGCGAAGTATGATTGAATTCCTATCCTACAACCATCTCATGTTCATTCTTAAGATCAACCATTTTACTTGTCACAATTATAGGTGTGTTTATTGCATAAGTTTCCCTCCTTAATTGTTCCATTGTTTGAAGAGATTGATTTTCTTTTATGTGATGAGCATGGAAAACATATTCATTGCCTTCTTTAATTAAGTGATATTGATTCTATTCCATGTAGAAGATTGTTTTGTGATCACTTAAATAAGGGCTTCCTAAGACCATTCAACATGTTTCTAGTGGAACGACATCACATGTTACTTCGTCCATGTATTTAGATGTAATTGCAAACTTTAGGGTACATTTCTTTGTTATGGGAAATTTGTGATCTTTGCTTATCAAATTAAGTGAATATGGTTTGTGATGCATCTTAGTGTTTAATCCCAATTTCTTAACCACTTCATCTGATACATGTATTGATCTTAGTATGTTTCATTATTACCATTATATGAAACAATATACTTCTAGAATCATATCCATCACCAATTTTACCTGACAAACCAACTATTGTAATCTTAGTTTCATCACCTAAATCATACCCCAAGTATGTTGGTTGTGTTGTTGTTGCAACTATTTTCCTCCATTTTTCTCTTTGAACCACTTCAGTCTCTTATCTAGGTGAAATTTCTAACAATGGTCATCATCATGCCCTTCTTTCTTGCAATTCTTGCAAGAGAGCTTCTCTTCCTTCGTCGTCACTGAATTTTCTTTCTTCACATTCCCCTTTCTTTTGTCTTCTTTCCTTGAATACGATTCCCCTGATACACCAACTCTTGTTTTCCCTACTTCAATATACGTTTCTTGGACAAAAACCTCATCAATATTAGTAGGTCCAAACATAAATACAATGTTACGAATATGTGCAGGTAAACCTCCTATATACTTCATAAGATTATCTTGTGTATGTAATGGAATATTTAACATTAATTCCATCTTACGAAATTCATCTGTGTATTCTTGCACCGTTTGTCCTTTTCTTAGTTTAAGACTTTTCCATTCAATTAAAGCCTTTTCCTTATAACCCAAAGGATTAAACTGCTTTCTAAGTGAAAAAAAAAATCTTTCCATGATGGAAATACATTACCAACTTGTTGAGTACCATGTTGCAACTTACTCTGCCACTAGATGAGTGGTGTGCCTGCAAGATGAAGTGATGCCAATTTGATTTGGGTTTCTTCATCTTTGATTTGTTGCACGCTGCAATAAACTTCCATATATCTGACCCAGTTATCAAGCCTCTCAGCATTGACTTCCCCATCATAAATGGACAATTCAAATTTTACATCAATCTTAAGTAATGGCATATCATGCTTATGTTTATGAGAATGTTTTCTTGTTGTAGAAGTTGAACTTGTACTTGAAGAAAAATAAGATGATGGAGATGAAGGAGGTGAAGGAGGAGGTTTAGGAGGGTCCTCTCCTTCTTAAATTTTGTCTTGTTTTGACGATTCCCCTTGAAAAGGCCTCTTCCATTCCAAGTAATCATCATATAATACATTTACCATCTCTGACATGGCAAAGAAAGTATTTTGAAACTTTATCTCGTTCTGAGACATTCCTTCTTCATATGCCATCTTATCACTTTGAGATGCCCTCTTTCTTGATCCAAACTCAGGATATCCTTCTACAAGCTCGCCTTCAGCATGACTTAGCTTTTCCCCGGTAATCATACAAACTCAAACAACCAACTGTCAACCTGATTTGGTACCATTAGATCTGAAATTCATCTTTAAAAGATTTGGTTGAGTTTTAAGCATGTGTTAAATTACCATTCAAAAACTTAAATGAGCAAGGATATCTTAATGAAATAGTGTTGCAGCCATCATAAATAATACATAACAAAAATTAAATATTAAGAATAGAAAACCATAATGCCAAGATTGTTAACAGAGTTCGACAAGGTTGCCTACGTATCCGAGCCTTTGTCTCAATGGGGGAGGCTTTCTTATTAATCTTCAATGATGCAAAATTACATCATAAATATCTCAAAAGGATTACAAATTAGTTTTCTTGTGTTCTGCTTGAACTCAAGAAACCAACACAACTGATGACACTGAAAAAGGTTGAGCGTAGCTCCCAAAAATGGCCTCCAAATTTCTCTTCCTCAATGGCTTCCCTGCATAAAAATGGCATAAGCTTCCAACATCTTTAGCATTCTGATGTTTCTGAACCTCTTAAGGCTACCAAGAACCCCTAGTTTTTATATATTTTGAGTTGAGAATCAAATCCCAACTTTTCCCCAAGATCTGGCCTCTTTTTGGGCTCCAGATCCCCCAAAAATGGCCAAAATCCATTGAAAATCATTAAAACATATTATAATATAGTTGAGAACCCACAAATTGGAAAAATTTGGGCACATGCCCCTTTCCTCTAGGCTCCTGGTCATTTTACAGCTCCATATGGCCAAGCGTTGAGCATTGGCGCCCTATTCCTCCAGTCTATCCACCTTTCCAGGTCGTATGGAATTCCATATGGCCAACGCTAGGGATAAACGCCTAGGTCCATGCCCCTTTCTTATGGGATTCCTGTTCGTATGTGCCCATGTGGCCAGTACTAACCCCTGCCAACTGGGCTTATCCCATGGAATCCACAACAAATCAACTTCAAGTATCATATTTTCCACATGGATTAACAAGTCCCACATGTGTCCTGGTGGTTAGTGCTCTTTGGTGAATTCCTTGGCAGAGGAGAGGTCGGTGGTTCAAGTCTCATAGAGGCTATAAAAAACATTTGATCCAGTTGTTATTGGCCAAATCCAGGGTGCCATGTGGTGCATTGTAATTGGACCACGTGTCACCCTGTGATTGAACCATACGGTCCATTCACCAACACAATCAGTTTCCCAATCAGTAGTGCCACGTTACTATCGTACTTGTCACGTGTCTCATCCAAATGATGCCACATCACTATCGTATCAGCCACATGTCATGTCTCCACTGGTGCCACATCACCTTTGTACAACCACATGTTGTACCCATAGTTTTCCATATGTCACCACATCAGTGTCCGTACAACCACCTGTCACTTTCGTATACTGCCATGTGTCAAAATATGTATCATGCCAACTCAGCCTAAAAACACCAAATCTGCCTGTCACGTGTCAGCCTCTGGTGTTGCCACGTGTCCATGTTGATTTCATCATGACATCAACAATGCGACCTGTTGACTTTGACTTTGAATGTTTTTGCATGTTTGGGAAATTGATTAGAACGAAATAAATTTCACATACGGTGTCCATTTTCGAGAAAAAATATATAGATGGAATCGACACGTGAGCTCAATGCAATGGAATTGGTTTCATCTGATTCTGATAACTTTGATTTTTAGGCCTTCCTAAATCCATTTGGATCAATTCATGGATGTTATATTTATGCATATCTAGATGTAGATCTATTTGCTATATATTGATGCACAATAATTATGCATGTTACAGTGAATAGTTAATGTTGCAATCTGCAGTACAATGGTGTTGTATAATTGAATTTACCAATTAACTAAGGGAAAAGAGACACAAGATATTGCACACAGGGTAGATAAATAGGAATGAATAAGAAGATAGCCTCACATCTCCTCATTACTGCAAAAACTTGGTTCTTACAACCCCAATAGATGCCTCAGGTGAGACTTCACTTGCATGTAGGTGATTCCAAAAGGTTTGGTGTCTACAGGGTTTGTTGGTAGAATAAATTAAACCTAGGTTCTTACAACTATGCGCTAACAAAAACTGAGGCACGTGCTAACAATGTTGTTAAAAATGAAAAACAAATCTCTTGTTGGATCCCTCCCTCCTTCCCCTTGTCTCCCTCTCCCCCTCCATGCATAGGAACCTACCTCTAGTTTTTCCCTAGACCCATCTAACCCTAGGCCCCACCTATACTTAACCTAGCTTAAACCACCCACACACCCAATCCTAGCTAAGCTTCTTATAGTCATACCTCTTCCTAGGGTCCCCACAACCCCTACACCTTCAACCTAGTGCTCTAACCACTACCATGTGCCTCAAAAAACTTTCGATTCTAAGCCTCCAGGTCCCAATTGTTCATTATGGGGCATATATAATCTTAACTAGGACAACTATTGAGAGACCAGCCTTGACCGCAACCTCGGTCATGGTTGTAGTTAGATGTGTTAGATGAAGAAGACAAATAATTTGAGGTAGATGTAGATGTAAATGTTAACGATGTTTCATATCAATGATGAAATTATTGAAAATGAAATTGATGATGATGTTTCTATGGCCAATCCTTTCAACATTGATTCTGAACCAGATGATATAGATGTGGAGTTGGATGAAGAAGAATATCAATGATATTTAATTGTTGAAATGTAGTTTGAGGTATGTGATTTTAAATTTTATATGATTAATTCTCTTTAAAATATTTTCTTATGTGGGTTAAACATGTGTTGTTAAGTTTTATGCCATTTTCTATGGTTGGTTATAAGTCATTGACCTTGATTTCTCTCATAACCCACCAACACATAAAATGTTTTTTTGGGCTTTGGACATGGTTTAGGTTCAGGGGTTAGGAGTTAGGGATTGAGGGGTTAGGGGGTTTAGGGTTTAATAGGATTATGTATAACTATATAACACATATTATATACAAATATTTGTTTAAATTATATTACAAACAAATAAAAAATATACAATTCAAACATAAAAAAACACTATGGTGCAAAACCATGACCAAATAAACCCTCTCCCAAACCAGATAACGAATGCATTATTAGACCCCACCTGCCAGTAAGGAGAGTGTGCATAGGAGAAACCCACTAAAATATCCATTAGATCAACCCCACCCACTAGTACAAAGTTTGCACATAGGAACAACCCATTGACATTTGCATTGGATCGTCACCTACCAATAAGGAGAGTGCATAGAGGATCAGACCAGTACAAGGAGATATTGACCCCACCTTTGCATCATAGAGATCAACCAAACAATTTCATTGGTATGTAGTCTCATTGTTGATGTAGATAGAGAATGTAGACCCTGTAGTTTTTAAATCCATATTAAATGGTTTACAATGGCTATATTTGAGTTCACTTCAAGTTTTCCTTGTCATTCACTTGTTAGTTTAGGTTAAATACCCTATATACTACATCATGTTTCCATATTTGTGTATGAAAAATAAATAAATAAATGAGGTTTGAAATGAAAATTCAACAGACACAATCAAACCATTCATATAGATCCAATATCGATGATCTTAGCTTATTTTGGCCAGTGAAACTACATGCTAGATAACACGGGGTCGAAGGCCTAAATTCTGAACCATTGTATTAATGGGTGATAATGTGTAATAACCTTATTCATTTCGATATGCAAGGGTGGAATTATGAAACCACTTTACCTCTCCCCCAAAATGCATGAATTGATGACAGGTGCCATGGTGATGTAAGCCAAATCAAAAAGGTGTCATGTCGATGTAATCCAAAGAATTTAAAAAAAAATGTTTAGAACAATTACCCCTAAAGAAAATGAGATAAATGCACATAGTAAACATTGTTACGAGTACAATAGACTCTAGTAAAAGTAGTCAAATTCTCCTTCAACAAATAAATTTGAGTAGTGTCCTCATTTCCTTATTTAAAATGTGTTTGTATTGTTTAAAATAAGGATAGATGGAGAAAGGTAGTCAATCTGGTCAACCATCAACCTCTGATGAAAATGTCATAATCGACCATGATTGTGAAATTTTTGAAACTGTTTTGTCACAGTTTGATCCTTACTAGTTAAGAAATTTACCATGTGATAGATTTAGGGATTTGCAATATTAGTTACATATCTGGGAGTCAAACTTGGGTAAATTCATAATTCCCCAAACTTACATCTATTTTTCAGTATTTTTCCCCTAAAAGTAATCAAATGGTGACTCAATCGAACCCTAACCAAATCCGACCATCCAAGAAAACAATTATATCTGATGACCACTTAGAGGATAGAGAAGGGGATGTTTTTGACCCCTCTCTATATTTCCCTGACCTTCACCAATTAATTTAGACATCCCAGGTTGACGCTAAAAATGGTTGAGACTACTTGAACTTATGGGAATCGAACCTTGCCATATCAATTGTTCCACAAAATTATCACTTTACAAAATTAGTCAATTTGTGTGCTATCAATTACTAGGTGGATAGGCAACAAATAATTTCTATACACTATTTTAGGATAGCCTGTCAAATAAGTAAAGAATCATTTGGAGGATTCGGAGGAACCACAATATTTATTATCGAAGGTCGACATTTCGAGTCCATATCAGGACCCATCATCAGGACATCTGAGCCTAGGTAAAGAAAAATCTAAAGAGAAGAGATAAATAGTGAACCTACGGGAGGTGGAGAATTCTGAATTTGGCTCTAAAAAGCTAGAAAGTTTTTTAATTAAAAAGATTTTAAGAAATTTGAATTACTAGGGTTTAAATAAATTATTAATTAATTGTAAGATTTTTTAATACAATATTAATAAAGGTGTATTAATGTCATAATTAGAATAAATTTATTTAAATTTTTTATATAACTGTTAGGGTAATATTAATTTTAAGAGATAAGATATTAATTGTAGGAGTTTTAATAGGGTATTAATAAAGGTTTATTAATGTAATGATTAGAATAAATTTTTTTAACTTTTAATTTTTATAGATGTTAAAGCAATATTAATTATAGGTTAAAGGAAATTTCTGAGGGAAGGGTTATTAATATTGAAAAGTTGTTTTTAGTTTATAANGGGGGGGGGGGCAGGGGGTTGAAATAGATTAACCTAGGTTTTAGGGTTAAATTGTAAATTACCTGGTACGTCTGTCCTAGATCAGAGGAATCCAAATTTTGCTAATTTCTAGACCATTGTCTTTGTTCAGGTTGTTAGGGTGTTTGAGGATTTCAATAGCTTCTTTGATTCTGTGTTTGAAGAAGTGATCTTCCTTGTCTAAAAAAAAATCAAATGCTCAAAATTTTCCAAAGAATCCATTTCCCAAATGATCCAAATTTTATACCATGTTGTATATGAAACCATAGATGATTATGATTTCAATAGCTTCTTTGATTCTGTGTTTGAAGAAGTGATCTTCCTTGGCTAAATATTTTCCAAATGATCCAAATTTTCCAAAGAATCCATTTCCCAAATGCTCCAAATTTTAGACCATGTTGCATATTGTTACACATTATTTTGGTCACTCTGGTGATGTCTCAATAGTGATGTATTCAGGCTCCCAACAAGGACTTTTTTCCTGAGAAAAGTGGCTCCTATCTTCTTCCAACAACATATTTTTAACATGAGTTCGTAGGCTTCCTATGGTATAGGGTGCGAGAATCCTTCATTCTCGCAGGCCACCCACACTTAGGGTGTGAATTGTTCGTAGTTTTCTCCATAGATAGGGTGCGAACCAATTTTTAAGCTTGGAAAGGAGAAGAGGTCATGAAGGTTCTAGAAGGGGATCTTCTAGAAAATGAGTTGGCATTTGCATGGTTGTCATTCTACTGACTTCTCAGATTTGGTGGGATCATCCTCATCCATTTAACCATATCTCATTCTCCTATATATTGAAAGGTTTCTCATGGAAAAGGTTAAGCAAGATTAAATGAAGAATTGGTGAAAGAATTGTGTGAAGAACCCTACTTGGATAGAAGCTTGAAAACTCTATTTGGTCTATCAAGAGGAATTGGATCTTCTTCCTACAAGTGCAGAGAAAGTGTGTGTGTTGGAACCAAGGGTCACTGAAAGGAAGCTTGCAAATCAAGGCGATCAAGTTGTATCTTCTACTTTCATTTAATATAATACAATGGCATGTCCCTTTCACATAAAATCACTCTTATTTCATACCATAACTCATTGATCATATGCATAAGTTGACATTGAATATACTTTGTTATCTTCACTTTGGTTGGTTTGTGTTGTCTTGGACCTAATTTCACAAAAGCACCAGAGCGAAGAGGGAACAACAGAGACCTAAGGAAGCGATATAAAGGTATGTCACTTATTCCTTCTCTTCAGTAGATTCAATGACTACAACTTAGGGAAAGAGTTGTGTCCTGTCCTATTTTGTTCTAGATCCAAGTGGATCTAGGGAGATCTGTTAGTGTTCACACCTGCCGATTTGTCCATTAACATATATGAAACCATAGATGATTATGATTTTGACTCTAAGTAGTAAGCATTATCATAGTATGAAAGAGAGAAGTTGTTGAGTAACCGATTATCCCCATATGCCCCATTACCAACTGGTCCACCTCCTTTCAAAGCCACCATCTTCCCTAAACTAACAATGCATAATATTACCATGATTTGTCAAGTTTTAGTCTATGAACATGATCGAGCAGTGGATGAGACCATGTTATGGTTGCTTTCTATCTTATGTCCACCAGAGTCAATCAATCTAACAAAATTTGATTATTTTCAATTCCTAGAGGAAGTCATAAACTTCCAATTGTCAAATTTCCACGACACCAAGTCTTTTAGGTACTAGGCCTATTTGGTGCACCTCATACTTTTTAGTAATTATTCCTATTTTGAGAGATTTGGGATCAAAACAATACATGATTCAAGCAAAACCAAGTTGTAATTGAGTGGACTCTGGAGGTGAGGAAACAAGATCAGAATAAAGGTTTCATCCTTAATGTAAAAAAGTTAATGAGTGCATGCTACATTTTTCTCCATGGCACTCGTCCTCCTATGATGTTATTGGAAATATTGAGAGGGGGGGTGAATCAGTATTACCTTTTAATCAATTAGTAATTACTTTGTTATTTTATTAATCACCAAAATAGATCAATAATGGATTTGTATTTAAAATCAATTATATAAATATAATTAACAAGATTTACAAAGTTTATAAAGAATGATTTTTTATTGTGAAGGACACCAATCCTCTTTAGAGCACCAACTCTTGGAGACACAAATCCCCTTATTTTCTAAGAACCTACTCAAGGAAGCTACAACTCCCTGCTTCCCCAAGCACCAAATTGAAACGAGGCTCCAACCCCATGTATTCTTCAAGAACCAACTTGAAAGGAGGCACCGACCCCCTGTTTTCTTCAAGTACCAACTTGAAAGGAAGTTGAAACTTCTTTTTGTTCAGGTTTCAACCTATAGAGGACTACAATCCTCGCAAAATACTCCCTTCCACCTTCACTACACAGTTTTACTCTGTAATATTATTCTTGTGACTCTTCCTCGGGTAGCATATACTCAGATATCTCCTTGAGTCACTCTTTCATTCTTCATTCTTATGAGTTTTCATATCCTTCCAAACGATGTGCTTCATTGAACCATTATGTATTCTCAATGAATCAATGTGCCTCTTCATTTACAATAGTCTGTAATAAAAAATGAACCTAATCGAATTCAAATTCCTTGTAGATTAATTATGTTTTGTTCTTTCTTATGTCAATCTTTCTTACGAAATGATCGATCCGACAACCCTTCATGAAATTGACTAAAACAGTCAATTTCTTTATTGCAATGAGCTATGGTTTCATAGAGACTCAGCTACCATCTAATTGAGATCAAGATTAAATATTGACCATTGATTTCGATGTGCATATATATTTTGTTCATGCCTAACTATTTTAGGCACCTGTGCGCTTCCTTCAAACCACTTTACCTTTTACTATTATAGCAAGATTTGCCTCACCCCATGAAACTTGTTCAGAAATCCTTTTCCGTTTCCCTATGTAGACTTGAAGTCCCCTTTTGCACTTCCGAGAGATAAAAATCATATTTTTCCACATATATGTTCCCTATTAGTTATAAAACATGTGTATACACATGTTGCACCATTACAACCCGCATACATTGAGTTTGGTGTTAAAAAAATAAAAAATGTCTCGAGTTTCCATTTCACGTCACAAGATCCATGATCCTTGACCTTTCATATACTAGAAACGTTCCAACTTGGCCCTTCAATTCCATTTGAAGGCTATAAATGGGCCATATCCATACCGTGGAAAGGGAGAAGAATTCAACTTTTGAGAGAAAAGTTACACTGGAGAAATTATTCACTTCATATTGAGTCTACATCCCTTTGTCCTTTTAAGTCTAAACACATTGTTCAACCCCCAAGATCTTCCCTCTTTGATGGAGAACCTCATTGTCTCTCTTATATGAGCTTGCCTTTGGTGGAGTATTGAAGTGTTGGAGGCCCAACTAGAAGGGACTTAGTTTATCGGTTCCGAGATGTGCCGAAACAGAAGTTTGTCATTCATACACTTTTGTTAATCATATTTTAATAGAAATACTCTTTTCTCGTCCAATTAATGTCTTGAAAATATTTGAATTGTTAATCCATGGGCATATTTGTTATGAATATTGATGGTTTATGCTATTATATTTTCTAAATTTATATATTATCACCATATGATTTCATATCTTGGTTGTTGAGGACAAGTTGTAGGTATATAGCTTTGAGTTAAGTGCTCAATGGTGGTCGTCGTCAAACGTCCGGACGAGGTAGGATATTTATCTTGTCTTGTTAGCATGTTTTTTTATATAGCATACTTGAGATTAGATTTGGTTTATGCATTCATTCCATCTATTTTGGTTTACCCCATTCCATAGAGTGATTTTCCTCGTAATAGAATTGGTGACCATACTGGCAATGAATCTTCTTTTTGGGGTTTGGAGTGTTTTTCTCCTTAGATTTCTCTCGATTAGATTGATTTTCCTTGTCGTTTGATTGCTTGGCAACCTATTTTCATTTTGAATCTAAGTTTCTTGGCCTTATCCTTAACCTGGCAGTGTTTTAATACATATACACGGTTTTTACGTACGCGGTTTTAGATTAAAAAGTTGCGTACATCAATATTTTTTTCTTGATTGTTGAGTTTGGTGTTTGTTGGGTGAGTTTTGATAGTTGTTTACTCTTCTTGGGTCTTTTTCATAACTATTGAGTACCTACAGAGTGATAGGAAACCTTTCTTTGGTTGATTTTTCAAGCGGTTTTTCTTTCTCGACATATTTTTCATTGGTTTTCCTTGCATCTTTGGTTGAGTGTTTGTTTCTTGGTATCCTGCTTGGTTTGTCTCTTTTTCCTTACAGTAGGGTCTATATATCAAGATGTTGTTCAGTCCTTGCATTTTCATTTCTTTATATTGAAAATACAAAAAAAATACATTTTGCATTTTGGCATTTTCTCTTTTGGGTTGTTTATTATTGATCTTGACACATGTAAAGAAAGATTTCATTTTATTGAAATCACAGAGTTGAATTGAAAGTTTTTTTTTTGAAAATCTTATCATCTTTTGAGAATTGAAGTTTAGGACTTAGCTTTATGTTCATATTCATTTTTTTATTTGTTGAGTCATAACATTATCAGTTTCACAACCACATATTTTGATTAAACAAAGCCAATAAGAGTAACGATGTAATTCCATCGGCATGAGGCCTGGGATTTTGTCTAGGGTCATATTTTGACCTCGGTGCATCAGGAAGAATTTTGTATAACATCCCATATTGAGCATATATGAGATCTAACTATTGGGCTTTAAAAATCGCTTCCTCTTCAGATGTTACCCTGGATGTAGAGACGTCCTTCGAAATATAAGGTAATAAAGACTTAAGAAACCATTCCAACAAGAACTCTCAAGGAATGTAAGCTTTGATCAACTTCTTTCATCTACACCACTCTTTGATGTGATCCGATATATGGGTGGCTATGTCCTGGCGGAGGGCCGACAGAAGTTCTATGTCTGCATTGTAACGAACTAACAACTGGAAGTGTTTGAGAAAGACTAGAACCATCTGTTTAAAATTTCTATAAGTTCCCTCTGGTAGCTCTATGTACCATTTCGTTGCAACCTCTATGAGGGTGCATTGAAACAATATTAAATGAATAGAATCATCATTAAGTTAATTGGAAGAGAAACAAAGATGAAAACTTTTGACGTCATCACCAGGATCCTCACCAGTCTTGCCCTCAAATTTCAGAACATCCAAAGGAAGCTTGGTGGGAACGGGGGGGCATGTCAGGTCATGATGCACCGAGTCATTCATTAATCTATAGAGTTGCGACATCTGGCTCCAAGCTCCCAAGAAATATTGATGTTGGGGAATCATAGCCCATCCAGGGTTCTGGTATGCACCATGGCCCTGTCTAGGATTATAAAACCCCCCTCCAAACTGATTCAAAGGGGTTGTTTGGGCACCATTCCAGTAGGAATTTTATAATGAGAGTTGTAAATATTTCCCCCAGTCGGAGTAGCTCTAGGTTGGGGGTTGCCCAAAGTATAAAATTGACCTCCCACGAGAGGAAATATGGAGGATAGAGGTGGATTCGTCATGAAAAACATGTTGGTTGGAATCTGTGTGGAGGAGGTAGGTGTAAAGGATGGAAAATAAGCAACAACTTGTATTCCTGGTTGATTACTTCATCCAGGAGCTTTAAGACTAGGATTAGACTCAGGATGAAAAGGAGGTTGTCTTCCAACCGTAGGATTCATTTGGGGAATATGACCTCCACCAAACGAGAGTGGAATATATGGAGGAGCCATGCCCCCAAGTCCAATACTAGGATTTGCGTTATTCGCTGGAATGGAAGACGAAAATTGCGATGTCATATTCAACATACCAAAAGAGAAAGAGTTAGAGACCGAAGTAATAGACTGAGTATTGTACCTAGGTGTACCAAAAATGGACTTGAAAAGGTTCATCACTATAGGTTTAGTAGCAACCCCAGGTTGGACAGGAGTGATGATGGGAACCTTCGGCACTACAACCGTAGTGGTTGAAGGTGTAGATGGTGTTCCATTAACTATGGTAGGTATGGGAGTTGAAGGACTCCCAATATCTTTTTGACTCGACTCCGTACTCATATTTGTATGATCACAAGTCTAGTAAGTGGAGGTGTGTGTACCACATTTGAAAACTTTATACCTTTTAGAAGGAAAAGAATAAGGAAGTTGTTATGGCTTCATGATGACTCAAGACTCGATATATAAAACAAATCCTAAGGCCAACTAACAATCAAAGAGCACACCAAAATAAAAATAAAAAGGCTAATATGCACACAAACAGGATATAATGCCTAAAAGGGGCCTCCCTCATTAAAGTAGGTATGCCTCACCCAAGAGGGGCCTGATACTCCCTTCAAAAGATCGGAGGTATCAGAATCATTTATAAGGGCCCTTGTGGGATTAAAAAAGTAGTCGGTTAGATCCCCTCGAAGAGGTAATCCTCCATAAAGGTTGTGTGTTTTTCAACCCTTATTTGCCCGAGGGTACCTACAGAATAACCCCTGCAAGTAACTTATGTGGCTACCTATGTCAAGAAACTAAATTCACCATGATATAACCAATGCACAGAAGAACAATCATAAGTTAGGTCCATCATATGTGTAGGGTAAAAAATACTGAAATCTTGAAAGCACCGCCTCTCACAGAGGTAAAGGTACTAGAAATACCCCCATATACGAATAGATCACCATAAATATATATGACGCTAAGAAGGTATTAGAGGGATATCTCTGCAACCAACTCTGTGCAACCTCGTGCTTAACTTCAGTGTGAGCAGAGCCTCCTAACGTCACTAATTATACAATGAATTTCATCACTCCCTTAGTCAAACACATGTGTTGAGTTTAATAGCCTTGGAGAAGTTTACTCACAAAATCCTATTCCAAGGCTCTATATCTTAAGCTAGTTTGTGTACCCTGAAAGATAAAATCATTTCTAATAAATTTTAATTTAATTGAAAATGTTAAGTCTACAGACTTGGTGACGAACCAGTTGAAAGAGTTGTCTCTAAGCTAGTTTGTAGGAGGAAAATCTTCGTCTGTGTCCTCCACTCCCACTCAATCAGCAGATGTGCATTCTTTACAGTCGTCGACCAACCCAAATGGTAACCAACAACCAAGAGGGAATAAAGGAAAGAACGTGGTAACAATCGTAAGGGTGGGAGGAATAATAATAATAATAAACCCAAGTACAACATTAACAATGATAGATCGAACAATAATCCTGGTGAGCGAAAGAAAGAGAAGTGGAAGGTGAAGTTTCCTTACAAGATTTGTACTGACGATCATCTTACCCACTTGTGCCCCAAACTCGAGGAAGCTGTGAGGATCTTATCGCAACTGCTCATTGTGCTGACTTATCCTTTTCCGCATAATCAATTCATGGCCTCGAGCTCCTCTAATGCGGAAAATGCGGCGAGTGGGAATCAAAACCCACCGGCACATGAAGGTGACCGCCTATGTGTAAATATGGTCAAGTCTCATATTAATGTAGCCACTCAGTCTTGCGATTATAGTTCTTCACAGGCTATTCCAAGTCTATATTCTCCCCCTCCTCCAGAAATGCCTTTATAGATTAAAAATCTAGAGCCTTTGCCTTATATTATGAAAGGAGTACTCAAACTCTCTACCCACAACCCTAATGCTATATTTACCTAGAACTACTCTATTTTCGAAGATATAGGTCAAACCCCTTATGAAATGTTGGCTTTGTAGGTACTCTAGACGTGTCCTTCACAAAGGAATGCCTTGTTATCTATGTTAGGAGCTCTAGACCCATATGGATCTAAGGTTATCAAGTTTGACATCATGAATGTGAAGCCTCGCTTGCCTTACCATGTGGCCTATCAAATCCTTGTGTATTACTCAAAGTATACCATCAAACGTATTGTTATTGATGAAGGCATTGCAATGTGTGTGATGTCTCTAACCTGTTGGAAATCCATTGGCTGTCCAACCCTATCTCAATTTCTGATTATGTTGACTTCATTTGATGGTTGTTCTTTCCATCCCCATAGTATTCTCCCTAMCTTTTCGGTTCAGTTAGGTGGAAAGACAGTGGAGGTGGATGTCAAGGTGGTTGATGCACCCCTTGACTATTACTTATTGTTAGGGCGTAACTAGACTTACGCTATGACTGTAGTCGTATCATCTATTTTCCATACTTTATATTATCCTCATGAAGGGAAAATCGTGAGGATTGATCAGTTATCCTTTGTGCATGCTAGTCCCAATGCATCAGTTGGACCTTCAATCCCTGTCATCAATAATTCTCAGTTAGAAACTCAGGGTATTGGTGTCAGAATGTATTCCTCCCTTATGGGTACCTTTGATTTTGTGGCACCAATTCATCACATGTATTCCATGTCTAGTAGGTATGCTTCATCAATGAGGTCCATTCTTTTCTGCACTTCATATTTTAACGATCCTTGGACCCTACCTTCCTTGACCATGTCTTGTGAAGTTCAGTCACATATTGGAATGGAAATTCCACTTTCGGAAGCAAATATAGTGTATCAGGTTGTTCTTAACTCTTATGCCGACCCAGATCATGTATCCTCACAGATGAACGAGGAGTATCGTGTTCTTAAGCCTGTATGGGCCACTTCATCATCTTTATCACATGATTGCCTTGATTATACTTTACCTTCAGATGAATCGATCTTAGAGGCCACAAATGGTATGGATAGGCCATGGGACAATATGCATCATTGCCCTTACTTCCTCCCTAAGCTTGTGAGAATCGAACAAGACAATTTTATATCTACCTTGAGTGAGATAGTTGGTCACGTCGTAGTTCCACTAGATATGCATGACATTTATATCGAAGGAAACATGGAGAGTATTTATCCTATCTTCACGATCTACATCTCTCGCATTCCTGGTAAAATTGAAAATGTATATATCAATATGGATTGTTCGCCTGAAGAAATTCATATCTAAACCTATCTCTTCAAACAATTTTGTGATGTATTCATTTGGTCATATGAAGAGATGTCAGGAATCGACCCTCATATTTTCAAACATGAGATTAAAACCTACCCATATGTTAAACTTGTTTAGCAATGACTTAGAGTTGTTAATCCTAGGAAGGCCCATGTTATTAAGGTAGAGGTGAAGAAACTGCTTAATGTTGGTTTTATCTACCCAAGTCCTTTGACTGAATGGGTATCCAATCCCGTTCTTGTGAATAAGAAACAAGGAACCATATGTGTATGTGAGTATTTTCGAGACCTGAATAAGGCTTGTCCTAAAGACAACTTCCTAACACATTTCATTGATCAGATTCTCGATGAGTGTGCAGAAAGTGAGGTTTTTTCTTTTCTAGATGGATTTTCGGGATACAATCAAATTCATATCAAACTTGAGGATCAACATAAGATGAAATTTATTTGTCCTTGGGGTACTTTCGCATACCATAAAATTCATTTCGGCCTTAAAAACATCATAGAAACCTTCCAGCGAGCCATGACCTTCACTTTTCATGATCTCAAGCATATAGTCGAAGCTTACCTCGATGATCTCACTGCTCACTATCGCAAGAGAATGGATCACTCTACTCACCTTCGGATAGTTTTTGAGAGATGCCATTATTATCACATATGTTTAAACCCTCACAAGTGCATCTTCTGCGTTAGGTCGAGTCATCTTTTAGGATTCTTAGTTTCTAATACTAGGACCATGGTCGATCCTTTGAAGGTTGAGGCAATACTTTGATTGTCTCCCTTGCGCAACATTCATCAGCTTGAAGGTTTATAGGGGAAATATAACTTCTTGCGTCGGTTTATAGTAAACTATGCCAATATTACTAAGGGTTTCATGCATTTCTTGAAAAAGGACACTCTGTTTATATTGGATGAGCGAGCCCATGAATCCTTCGATGCTCTTAAGAAAGCCTTGGTATCGACACCTTTGTTGAAGCCTCCGGACTATAGTAGAGATTATTTGCTTTATATCACTGCATCTAAAGGGACAGTTGGTGTGGTTTTAGTTCAGGAGGATGATGAGCTCCATCAGAATGTCATCTACTACCTTAGTCGAAACTTAGGCAGTCTTGAACTCAAGTACTCTCATGTTGAGAAGCTAGCCTTGGCTGTCGTACACACATTTCAAAGATCACGGCACTATATATTTCTTTGAAAAAATATTGTAGTTGTTGATGTCAACCCATTTCAATATGTCCTTACTAGGCGTATCACAGGGAAAAAATGTAATAAATGGATTGTCATCTTGTAAGAGTTTGAACTTGATTTTGCTTCGGCGAAATCCAAGAAGTCACTATTTTTTTCCGATTTAATATCAGACCTCCCTAGGATAGATTAGAATGTTATTCATGTCGATTCATTTGTGGATGAACACATTTTTCTTATCTCCTGTTCGGACCCCTATTATGGAGACATTTTGATCCATCTTCAAACCTTGAAGTTCTCTCAGCATCTTTCGAGAGATGATCGACAACGTATACGATACCAAGATAAAAACTACCTTATCATCCGCGACACTTTGTATCACCGAGGCGTAGATAATATCTTGCATCGTTTCTTGACTCACGAGGAAGCTGAGTCCATTCTTAATGACTATCATAGTGGGGCTTGTGGTGGTCATCTATCTGGGGTTGTGACAACCCAAAAGATATTGTGAGCCAGTTATTTTTGGCCACATATTTTTAAAGATTGTCTTGAAGTCATCAATAAGTGTCACCCTTGCCAAGTGTTTGCTCAAAATATGTGCTCGCATCCAACCCCTCTTCACTCAGTCATCATCATCGATCCCTTAACCAAGCGGGGGATGGATTTTGTGGACTGCAACCCAGCTTCGGTTGGGGGGAATCAACATATTATTGTGGTCGTATACTACTTTAAAAAATAGGCAGAGGCCATCCTTACAATTAAATATGATTGTAATACTGCAACACTTTTCGTTTTCAATCAAATTATAGCTTGGTTCAGAATCCCGAGTGAGATTGTCGTTAATCATGGTAGTCACTTTCAGAACGAAATGATGAAAGATTTAGCATCAAAATTGGGGTTTAAACATGGTCATTCTTCCCCTTACTATCTGCAAGAAAATGGACAAGTAGAGGGCGTGAACAAGTCTCTCAAGACTATTTTGCAGAAAACTATCAGCCAGATCAAATCTGACTGGAATCTCATGCTTTACCCTACACTTTGGGCATACCAAACTTTGGTTAAGACTCTCACTAGTTTTCTCCTTTTCAATTAGTACACAGTGTGGATTCTATCCTTCCTATTGAATGAAAAATCCATTCTCTTAGACTGGAAATTAAGCTCCTACCTGACACTTCTAATCTCGAAGAATGCCTCATAAACCTAGAGAAATTATAAGAGCAGTTTCAATATGCCTCTACGACTATCGAAGCGAATAAATGACGTGTCAAGGTCCAGTATGATAAGTCTTTTTTTCCTCGGTATTACGATGAGAGTGACTTGGTCCTCTTGTATGACCAAGCCAAAGAACCATTAGGGCTAGAAACGTTCAACCCCATGTGGCACGGTCCTTATATCGTGTGACATGTCTTAGAAAAAGGAGCCTATGAAATGGAATATTATGAAGGGAATATGTTGGATGAACCCATAAATGGGCTCTACTTGAAAATATGTTACGCTTGAGCCTCAATATTGGGTGTAACTCTTTGTATACTAGTGTATCTTAGTGTATATATATTTTCCTTTCTGTCATCGGCTTGCTTATCGAGTTTTCCCTTGGTTGGAAGATGTCAATGGATTCTTCAGTTTACTTAGAATTCACAGATGGTGCCATTTTTCATACATAGAACTTGGCTTCCTCTGCTTGGGTTGTTTACTCACTCGAGGGTCAACTGGTGTATTCAGGTGGAATTTGTCTAGGGCCATCAACGAATAATGTTGTTGAATATAACGTCGCTATAGAAATTTTACGCGATGCCATTTCATATGATTTTCAATATTTAGAAGTTTGTCTGGACTCCCAGTTAGTAGTATGTCAGTTGAACGACAGTTACCGTGTGTGAGACCCTACTCTACTTCGATGATTCCTACGGGTATGACTTTTGGAACAACATTTTGATTTTATTACTTATAATCACATACCTAGAAGTTTTAATTATGTATCTGATGCATATGCTAATTATGTTTTATATTGGCATTTGTCACATAACTAAAGTAAATAAAAAACATTGTAATATATAAGTAAAGCCGAAGACCAATGTTTTTTTTTTGTATATTTCATCTCTCCAAAAATATGGTGTCATAGTACAAAATTGGGGCTCACACCCTCAAAATACATATATGGCCAATAGATACAATGTTAAGCCCTAATATTGGCTCATTACCCCTTAATATTAGCTCATTACCCCTTAATATTGGCATATTAGATTAGTACTGTTATTTTATTTATGTCGTCTTTAGGCCATTAGTTGTAATTATACCTCCTAGTCTCCTATATATACCAAGGAGACATTTTCATTTTGAATCATCTTGTACTTGAACATTTAAGTGGGGTAAAAGGAGGTTGCCCCCTCGAAGAGGCTTATTATCTAAAATTCTATCTTTTTCAAGGCGTTGAGTACTTTTTCTGAGGATTTTCTATGCTATATTGATATTTGGTTCTTAACATATGGTATAAGAGCTCAAGGTCTTGGGGTTTCGCTGCTACATCTGAGACACCTTGGAATTTTCACTATAACTTTTTTTCTACAATATTTCAAAAGGAATGTCTTGGAGGATATTTATTATATGGATCAAGGTACGTTGGGTTCAAAGTTCAGCTCTTGAGGCCTTATACTTTCGGAGATACATCCTGTACAAGATAGGGTTCTGGAATCGTCCTGAACTGAGTCATTGCGGAATTTTTGTTATAAAAACATTTTTGTAATGTTTCAGACCCTATTCTCTGGAGGATATTTACAGAAATTAGTAAGGTATATGTGGTAAAACTTTCATCTTCTATGTCATCATAAATTTGTAGATACACCCTGTGTAAGATAGGGTATCTGACTAGTCTCAAGAAGGTGTTCTAGGTAAAACAATCATAACTTCTTCCTAGAGTATCCAAATTGTGTGGGACTAGTTGCATTGGATTTTGAACAGTCTGTAGTATTTCTGATGTGAGTTTCAAAATTTTATATCAATTATTTTGTGTGGGGCACACTATACAAGTGAGATCTCCTGGAAAGGACAAAAATAGGCAAGCTGTGGGGAAGTTACCGTAAATTCCACTTGGCACATCCAATTTTAATCAGACCTGTGGCATTGTAGAGAAGAAATATCAAAGAAATACATAAAGGAAAGTTTCATACCCAGAAAGGCCGAAATGTGGAAGATACAACAGAAGAAATATTGTCTAGTAGAACCACCTCAAAATCAAGGTTCAAAAGTGATACTTGGCCAACATGCCACCCAAAAAGGGAACTTCTACACCAAATAAGCCTCCAAAAAATCCTACTTGGACTCTTGATGAAGGTGAAGAAATGTGTAGGGACATAAATGAACTACAAAATAAGATGGATTCAATGGAAGCTAAGTTGGATACTAAGATGGATTCAATGGAAGCTAAGTTGATGGATTCAATGGAAGCTAAGTTGGATACTAATATGGATTCAATGGAAGCTAAGTTGGATACTAAGATAGATGGTTTAAAAGGGGAGATCATGGAAGTATTGAAAAATTTCGTAACAGAGAAGACACCTGAAAGTGAAAATGCATCCCATGAAATTCATGATG
>JASDQU010100567.1:195350-246257 GCA_032191745.1 Picea mariana
GTTGCAAAATATTGGTACTATGGCATACAAATTGGAGTTGCTTGCATCTTCACGAGTACACCGAGTTTTCCATGTTTTATGCTTAAAGAAGGTTATAGGCAACAAGATCCTAGTTCAAACTATATTGCCAAAACTTGACGAGGAAGGAAAAATCATATTGGAGCTTGAAGCCATCACTGACACAAGAATTTGCCAACTAAGGAATAGATCCATTTTAGAGTATCTCATTAAATGAAGGAAACTACTGGCTGAAGATTCCACTTGGGAAGATGAGTCTTTTATAAAGAAGCATCCAGAGTTACTCAAGCATTGCGGACAAAACTTGTCTCAAGGGGAGGGGCATGTTAAGCCCTAATATTGGCTCATTACCCCTTAATTGGGGCATATTAGATTAGTAATGTTATTTTATTTATGTCGGCTTTAGGCCATTAGTTGTAATTATACCTCCTAGTCTCCTATATATACCAAGGAGACATTTTCATTTTGAATCATCTTGTACTTGAAAATTTAAGTGGGGTAAAAGGAGGTTTCCCCCTCGAAGAGGCTTATTATCTAAAATTCTCTCTTTCTCAAGGCGTTGAGTACTTTTTCTGAGGATTTTCTATGCTATATTGATATTTGGTTCTTAACATACAATGCCATGGCATCAATTCCTATGGCATCGGATGCGTATCAGTATAACATATGACGGTGTTTTCAAGATGTCGAAAGAGACACACCCATGCATGGGGAACACCCACCACCTATCATTGCATAGCCTCTGACAGATCCCCCACATGAACCATAGGAATCTTGTGCATCAAACGAGACAGGTTCCCCTGCACATTTTGAATCACTCTCTCGGCATCTCCTCTCATTGGCTCATGTCCTTGGTTCCTCTAGCGATGTCATGGGAATCCATCTGGTCATCGTTGACTCACATCTGTGAAACAAAGTAATTGTCAATACTAAATTCCATCCAAAAATATTTGCGTTTTAATTCTCTTTAAAAAAAAACACAAAAAAATGAAATATATAAAAAAGAGACATTTTACCTATATCACCGTAGGCGGATCCTGGTGGAAATGGCATGTATGAATATCCTTTGTAGTCAATCCATGCATAAGGGTAGTCATCCAGGGCTATCACCTTTCGACACCACTAGAAGAAGAACTCATCATTGTAGGGGGTTGGCACCCTACCACCTCCCAACCTCCTCATCACCTCACTCCACCGTGACATGGTTGGATCACATTGTCTATGTGGAAATATCTCAAATTTAGGGATCAATACTAGAACCCACTCAAAGAAAAAACTACACAATATAGATGCGAACCCGAAGTTCCTATTCCTACCTTGTTTGCAATCTGTCAATTAGCTCTTCATGTTAGACAGTAGTGAGGTGAACCAATCATACATTATGGCTCATAAGCACTCCACTAAGTAGAAAATAAATGGCCTTGATACCTGGTGCAACGAGGCCAACCCCATGATCCGTGTAAGCACAAGAATGGTGATCTTCAAACTCAGTTTTTTTATTTCCCTAATGGGGAGTTGGCTCCCTACCTTTTATGTGTCTGTGACACAGTCAATGGTGATGTAGTCCTCTATGTTCATGCCACTCCCAGCTCCCTGGGATTTGAGGTTCACCACCTCACCCCGAAGAGACAATCCTATAAGGAAATAGATATCCTCGACTTCAATTCTCAATGGTTTCCCATCAAGGTTGAAGGCCTCGGTATCCAAATCCCAAAAATTCACCAGCATTTGGAGCAGACTTACTTGAGCCCTCATCCCTTTGAGAGCCCAAAAATTGTAAAGACCACATATTTTTAGTGCTAATTGGGCCCCTGGATCTCTTTCTACTGCATCATCAACTTCCTCATGCTCTCTTTCTCTCCACTCAAGTACCATCCTACAAGAATAAATCCAGTTTTGAGTCAAAATCTTTTAAAAAATAATAATTTGCAGACTTGTACACAGGTTGTTGTGGTAATAGTCACGTGTAGGGTTGCATATACACGGGAAGGATTTGTCTTTCCCGCTTACATGCCTCTATATATGCTACCCAATGAACTAGATCCCACGTACACCCTAATTCCTAAGTTGCGCCTTAAAAAACTCAAAAAATTGGGACTAATTTGAAATTCTAAACCATGAGAAATGAAGAGGAGGGAAATAGTACTTACTTTGTCCAGACAGTTGTCAATTCTTTCATTCATAGCTCCTGCAATCGACAATTGAATATCATGGGCAATTTGGTCCAAAATGCACTATTTGGGTAAAATGTGAAATGGTATGGTAAAATTGGTTATTTTTACTATTAATAGAAAAAAAAATTACCCACTTTTCATATTTTTCACTAATATTTTGGCCTACTGGACTAATAGTGTAGTGGAAGGAGTTGGTTTTGGTGGTTTTGTCCAACAATTTTTGCGTTTTCTAGCATCATTTCACCCATTCATGACCTTGGCAGGTATTCTCTTTGACCAACATATAGGATAGGTCATCACTCCATCTTTCATTTTTACATTATCCTATAACTATGGTCCATATGACTTAGGTACAAACCCATTTATTAGTGACACGGAACCTCCTTACTGCTACTAGAAGTGTCATTATTGAATGATAGAGGCTTACCAAACATGGGTGCCCTAGTTAGAACATCTATGTCATCTAGTTCCCATACAAATATTATTCCATAAATACCGGGAGTCCCTTATAGTTCCAATGTGACTTTGCATTCGAGCCTCGTATTCTTACTCATAAGCATGTTGACCTATACTTATGGGACTCCCACCAAGTCTTTTTTAATCTCTTTTATGACTCTTTCAAAAAAGAGAAAAGATTGTCGAGTGAACTTGTCTCTTTCACACTGGTTAATTGGATCTAAAAGGACATCTATTTGGTGTAAGTTTAACCCTTTTTCAAACCAAGTAGACTAATTTTGAAAAAGGAATACTCTAGTCACTAGTGGCTAGAAGAGTTCTATTGGGTATTGTTTTATACTTTTTTGGGCCTAGGGGACTAGGGGACGAAAAAAGACATTCTTTGGAGTTAAGTTGTAATTGTATGTCATTCTCTTGCTTGTAGTATGGATCCTATTACTGTTTCTCGCTTTTACATTATAATCCTATCACCTCAGCAGTTTGCATCATCAGCCAAGTAGAGCCTTGTTTATATCATTTGCAGCTTGACACCCTGTACCCTAAGAGGAAACATTCCCATGAGTGTCCATGTCCTGCATGCACCCCCTTGCGTTGAGCATAGGTATGTTCCATTGTTGGAACTAGTTTCTTACCTGTGACATTGTTTCCTCCTTTGTATCATAGCATTCATTTGTCTATGAAAAAACAAAAAAATATGGGCGGGAAAGGAATATTATCTCATGTTGGAAGCAATCGTGTCGCCTTTGAAAAGAGCACAAAATTTTGAGTCCACTTGTCATCCAAATTTTGGGTTTAGCTTGACTTTAGGAAATTTAGGTTGTTGCTTAGATTTTACTCCTCTGACTAGTTACTTTTCCAATCCCTATGGAGAGTTTGATTGATGCCTTCTGCATCAAAAAGTTTCATCATTGATTCTGTGCTGTTAGAGTCCTCCATATGTCTCATGATCTTGTTCAAAGGATGTATATTAGCCTATGTTGACCATTTATCAAAACTCTTTACTTTGCATGTCGGTCATACCCTCAATGTGCCTCATAATTACATGAAGTCATAGTCTTACTGTGCACCCTGGTCCTACTTTCATTATGGGTAGGTAACCTTGAACCCAGCAGTTGACATCTCCTCATTGGTCACTAATTGGGGGTTTTCCCTTGTGTTCGACGGAAAGAAATCTATTCACACATTGGGATTCATGCAGTGTCTTGGATGCCATTAGCCTTACTGGTGATTTCCTTGCCCTTATCAACAGTTTCCATTATTGGTTGTTATTCAAAAGGTCTTTTTCGTGCACTTCTTGCATCTGGTGCATGCAAAATACACATAGGGTTGTTGGTTTGTGAACATGTTCTTCATATGATTTCCTCCAAATCATGAAGCTATTGCTTTATACCTCATGCTTACTGATGAGATATGCCTTAATTCTCTCCTTTCAGCAGGTCTCCTTCCATCGACTTCAGCTCATCTATTCTAGAAACAAGGCCTAGAGTCCTATGAGTACCTAGAGGCTTACAGTCATTAGTGGCAGGTTCTCTCACCATCGATAGTTGGGAATACATCAATGCCTCCTAATCTATGGATTCTTCAAGTGTTCGACCTCAACACCTTTATTCACACTTGTAAGAATGTACTCGATGCCTTGATACCTAATTTCATCATCGGTAGGTTTTCTTGCATTTGTTAACATTATACCTTAATGATCGATAATCAAACGAAGTCTCATTATGTTCGACCTCAAATCCTTTATGAACATGATGTAGGTTTACACCATTGGTGGATCATGTAGAAGACTTGAAGACATCAGTTCATAGTCACAGCTTTCCTGAGCTATTTCTATCATTCATTGGACTAGTACCTATATGACTTCAGTGATCATGGGAGATCAGATTGTACTCCATTCTATACATATATCTTCAGACTAATTTTGAGACTATTTTTCACTGGTCCTTATTCGTGACTATGACAACCTATCGCATGTATCTACTTTGTATTGCCTATTCATGGCCTTGAATAGTTGTTTGGTATATTTCCACATGGATCTGCAGTGTAATTCAAATTGGCATCCATGTGTACAAATTCATTATGGATTGTAATATTCTCATGAGAAACTAGTTCGTCCAACTGGGCCTCCATTACTCCACTTCTAGGAGTTATAATGTATTTCTTCCATCGCAGATACTCCTCTGAACTCACACATTAGGGGGCATCTATTATAGAAATATTTGTCTCACCCCATGAAACTTTCTCAGAAGGCCTTTTCCATTTCTATATGCAGACTTGAAGTCCCCTTTTGATGAACGGTTGAAATTGCACCCATGAGTTGATATAATGGCCTACCTTTCTCTTGATAAGATATTGATCCAACGGCTCTGACTTAATCACCTAGTGAGATGGACAGTCCTTATTTCATCTAGGAAATTTAGACAGATCAACGGTTCATATATAATCAACCATTTAGTGGATGGTTCTTATTCATTTTAAACATGGAATTTTATTTAGAATTATTTCATGTGATGGGCTTGCGGACTCTCGGACTTGCAGACTCACATTTATTCTCGGGTGTCATCAGAATGCACGCCCAAATTCTGCAACCTCCAAGAAGAAATTATACTTAGAATTATTTTATGTGATTATTTCGTGGACTCTCAGACTTGCAGAATCACATGTCTTATATGGTGTCATCAAAATTCACCCCCAACTTCTGCAACCTAAAAAATGAACCTATACTAAGAAAAAATTTCAAGTGATTTTTATCTGGTTCACGGACTCTTAGACTCACACACTCACATGTTTTCTCGGGTGTCATCAGAATGCATGCCCAAGTTACACAGCCTCCAGGATGAACCTATACCTAGAATTGTTTTATGTGACGAGTTCACAGACTCTCAGACTTGCGTACTCACATGTCTTCTATGGTGTCCTCAAAATGCAAACCCAACTTCGCAGCATAAAAAATGAACCATACTTAGAAATGTTTAAGTGATATAAATAAAATATGATACTTAGCCATTTTTTGGTTTCTCATCGGACTCGCGGAAAGAGATTTGAGCCGTCTGATTATGATTTCATTTTGATACAATGATTAACATTGTTTCTTCATTCTTTATCGTTCGATCATGCTCTTATTTTGATCCAATAATCAACATTGTTCTTCATTCTTTATTGTTGATTCTTGCAATTGATATAGCCATATACTTATCTCCAATGATCGTTGAAGTGGAAAAGTTCTGAAATATGATTTCATTTGATCTATGGTTGAGGATTATTTCTCTCAATCTGACGGTTGGGACTTAATTTCTCCCAGCCTCTAGTTCCACCTCAATCTAATGGTCACAGATTGTCTTGAAAACTACATCAACAGACAGGATTCCTCCTTGACCCCTTTGGATTCTACGCGATCTATGCAACACTATTTATCCTGAGATTTTATTTCCTCCTACGTGTTTTCCTACATCTTTCCATGGTTGACATCAATGGCAACTAATCTTCCAAAAATCTCCCCCTTCGACATTGATGAAAACAAAGTAATAACCCCTTATTTTAACTGGTGTTTTTATGTTAATCCTCCCCCTTTGACAACAATGATAGAATGGATATGTCTTCTCTCCCCCTAAGGTGATGCTCCCCCTGTCCATGTGCTCCTTCTTCTGATTTTGTAGTTTTTAATGAGGTACAAGAATTACTCCCAATTTTTTTACTAAGATTTTCAAAAATACTTCTTGGTAGATGTTTTGTGAATATGTTTTCAATTTTATTTTTAGTATCAATATATTCTACTTTGACTACCTTTTGAGAAACCCGATCTCTTGGAAAATGGTATTTAATTGGGATATTCTTGGTTTTATATTGCATAAGAAGATTCTTAGAGATATTTATGGCACTGGTGTTGTCACATTTAATAGTGATTGGATGATAATATTTCACTTGTACAAATTCTAGGGTTTGATTCATCCAGATTACTTGTGTGCAGCAGGATGCAACAACAATGTACTTAGTGATATGGATGTATGATTTTTACCTAACCATGATACCAGACGCTTTCCCAGATAGAATTATCCTCCAATAGTACTTTTATTTTCATCTACACTACGATTTCAATCTGCATCAATATATGCAGTCAATGTAAAATCTTTTGTTTTTGGAAACAATATACCAAACTCAAGTATTCCTTTAAGATATTCGAATATCCTTTTTATTGCTTTCATGTGAGTTTCTTTAGGTGCAGATTGAAATCTAACTACTACTCTTACAGATTGAAAGATATCTGTTATTTTTTTGGTTGCATATAATAGGCTACCAACCATTGATCTATACATGGTTTGGTCTATTCTTGGTGAATCATCATATAGACTTAGTTTGCATCCTGTGACCATGGGAGTGCACATGGGTTTACTATCTTCCATTTAGAATTTCTTTAACATTTCTTTCATATATTTAGTTCAGGAAATGGATATTCCTTTATCTGTTTGAGTGACTTGTCAGCCTAGGAAGAAAGTCAATTCTCCTGATTCCTAGCATAGACATTTCAAACTCTTTCTGCATTTCTGTGGCAAACGTTTTCCTTAGTATAGTAAGATTACTTCCAAATATGATATCATCTACATATACCACCACAACAATCATATCTTGATCCTCAATTTTTATATATAGTTTGTTGTCAGTAGTCCCTCTTTTATATCCTTGTTTTTTCAAATATTGATCTAGTCTTGAGAACCATGCTCTAGGGGATTGTTTAAGACCATAGAGAGCCTTCTTTAGTTTGCACACATAGTCCTAATTTTCTGTTAATATGAATCCTTTTGGTTGCTCAATATATACTTATTCTTCTAATGTTCCATTCAGGAATGTTGACTTGACATCCATTTGATAAATTTTGAAGTTTTTGAAGCATGCAAATGCAAAAAACGTTTTGATGGCCTCTAGTCTTTCTACTGGGGAAAAATTCTTTTCAAAGTCAATATCTTGCACTTGGGCATATCCTTTGCATACTAATTTGGCTTTGTTCTTTATGATTTGTCCATTCTTGTTGAGTTTTTTTTTTAATATCCACTTGGTTCCTACCACATTCTTGTCTTTTGGTCTAGGAACAAGTTCCCATGTTTGATTTTTCTCAATTTGATCAAGTTCCTCGTTCATTGCTTTTATCCAGTATTCACTCTTGTTGGGTTCTGCAAAAAAAATTGGGTTCTATTACTGAAAGCATTGTCTGTTCAAAATCAAATCTAACTTTCCTTCTTGTTTCTACTCCTGCTTCTTTATCCCCTATAATTTTATTTCCAGTTTCATTATTTTGAACTCTTTTTATGGTGATTTTGGTAAGGGTGTTTCTTCCTCATACCTCTCTTCATTAGTTTGTGGTTCATTCTCTTGTAATTATTTAATATATTCTTCATCTTTTGATTCATCATTTTCTTCAACATAACTAGTTCTTCTCCATTCATCAATTTTTTATTCATCTTGAGATTTGTTTTTACTCTATTTTAGATCATCTATTTTTACATTTTCACTTTCCACTATTTTGTGCAATATTAGATTCTAGCACTTGTAAGAATTTTTGTTAGGTGAATATCCCAGAAATACACCTTCATCTAATATAGAGTCAAATTTCCCTATATTATCTTCATCCCTCTTGATGTAACACTTACTTTCAAAGAATCTTAAATGTTTCACATATGCTGGTCTTCCAAACCATAATTCATAAGGTGTTTTCTCATAGTTAGCTCTCAGTTGTGCTCGGTTAAGTATGTGGATTGTTGTATATATTGCATCTCACCAAAATTTGTTTTGGAGCTTGGATTTATTCAACATAGTTCTTGCAACCTCTTGAATAGTTCTGTTTTTCCTCTCAACAACTCCATTATGTTGAGGAGTTCTTGGAGCTGATAATTGTCTCTAGATTCCATGATCTTTACAAAACTTATTGAATTCTTTAGAGGTAAATTCCCCTCCATTATTTGATCTTAAACATTTGATTTTGAGATTTGTTTCGTTCTCTACATAATTCTTGAATGCTTTAAACTTTTCAAATTCCTCATATTTTTGTTTGACAAAATATAACCAAATCATCCTTGTGTAGTCATCAATGATCAACATGAAGTAGTGTTTTGTTGTATTCTTCTAGTCTTAAAGGGCCTACATAGATTAGTGTGAACAATCTCCAAGGGTTTTGAAGTAGAATGTTCTTTTGTCTTGAATCTAACTCTTGTGTGATTTCCTAATTGACAATGTTTGCAAACAGGATCTGAGGGTTTGATTACTTTTGGCATGTCTTTTATAGCTCCATTTTTACTAGCTTTGATCAAGTTATCAAAGCCCAAGTGTCCCAACCTTATGTGACATAGTCAGATTTCATTTACTTGACTCATATGGCATTCTTCTTCTTCTTGAATATATAAGATATACACATTGCTTGAATTTCTTGGTTCAATTGCAACTAATTTTCCTGATCCTTCTTTTCTTATTTCACATTTATGGGAGTCAAATATGAGTATATTCCCTTGATGACAAGTTTGGATTACACTTAGAAGATTAGGCTTCAACTTTTCAACTAGTAAGACATTTTCTGCTTTGTTTTTCTTGTTGCCCAAGTTGACTATGCCTTTTCCAAGTATTTTAGCAGATACATTATCTCCAAATGTGACACTTCCTTTTTCCCTCTTTGTTAGTTTGATAAATTTTCTTTTATCTCCTATCATATTTTTGGAGTATCCATTGTCAATGTAACATTGACACTCTTTTTTCTTGGCATACAAGGCTACTTTGCATTCTATATCTTCCATATGTTTTCTTTTCCATATTTTCTTATCTTGAGTGATAAAAGAAATTGTTTTTGTGGTTAGCCTACATTCATGTGTTTGATGACCATAATTGTTTCATTTCTTGCATACAACATTGAAAATGTGTAATGGAGAGAATGAATTGTAACTTCTATTATTTGTATTATTTTTGTTGCTTTTGTATTTTTTATTATTTCTATGAATGTATGTTTTTCCATAAGCCTTGTAATGTACTGCTTTATGTCCAAAGTTATTGCAAGAGTAGCAATATCAAAGAAATTTGTGTTTCTATCTCTTAGGAGGAGTTATTCTAGCCATTATATCCCATTTTTCTTCTTTCTCTTTTGTGGGAGGTGCAAATTCCAGTTTATTATTAACAATATTTAATGGTGTCTTCTTCATCTTGTTATTTTCAATTGTTAAGGTGCTCTTAAGAGCACATGCATAACTAATTTGTCTTTTATCTGTCTTTTGTGTTGCATAAGTTGATTTCTAATCATACCCAAGTCATGTCTTATCCTTTGGTGAAATTTGACTATTCAGAATGCCATCCAATATTTTTGAATTGTTTTCAAATCTTGAATGATTCTTTCCTTTCTTAAGTTCCTTTTTCAGAAGGAAAATTTGATCTTCTTGCTTCTCACAGTCTTGTTGTTTTTCATTAAGTTGTTTATTCGTGACCTATTCTATTATTTTGGCTTCTTGGAGTTGATTCTTCAAGTCAATGATTTTTTGTTTATTTTCCTTGACTATTTTTGAAATTTCTCTTTCTCTTGATTTATGTGTTTCCTCAAACTCTAGTAACTGTCCTTTTAGTGACTTAATCTTCTTTTTACATTGTCTGAGCTCTTCCAGAGCACTGGGAAATTCTACTTCAAGATATACTTCACCTTCCTCTTCAAATTCTTCATCCATACTAAAATTGTTTTTAGTAGGATTATCATGTTTCTCTATACCCATAAATAGATGCTCCGATTCTTCTTCTTCTTCACTTTCTTCAGATGAGTTGTTTTCTTCTTTGGTGTAGAATGTCTTCTTCATTTTGTGAACTTTCTTCTTGTTTCTAATTTTTCTTTTCTTGTACTCTCTGTAAGTTTCTTCACCGTCACTTTATTCTTGTTTTGGATAGGGACATTTGTTGGAAAAAAATTCCAACTTTGCCACAGTTAAAACATTTAAGAGGTAGTTTTCCTTTGAATTTACCAATTCCTTTTTTAAGTTTTTTCATGAAGTTTGCTAATTCTTCATTGGATATCTCTTATTGATCTTCATTGGACATCTGGTCATGTTTCTTCTTAGTTTTTCTTTCTTTGAAAGAAGTTTCCTCGTTGGATGGTCTTTCTTGCCATGTCCCCATCTCATATGCTATGAGGATTCAATGGAGCTCATCCATAATGAGTTTTTCAAGGTTGTCTCTATCCTCCAAGGTAGATATATTGGCATCATATATCATAGGCAATGATCTCAACACTTTCTGAACAATATATTTGTCTTCTACTGTTTCACCCAATGTTATGATTAAGTTGACTATCTCGTCTACTCTCTAAAGATATTCTGCAATATTTTATTCTTCCTTCATCTTTAGATTTTCAAATTGTTCTTTGAGTGTTTGAAGTTTAGCTTGTTTTACCTTGCCATATCCTTCATAAATAATTGTAAGTTTTTCCCATGATTCTTTGGTTGATTTGCAATGCATTACTTTTACAAATACATTTCTGGATAATTCACTTAAAATGGAATTAATAACTCTTGAATTGTCATTGCATAACTTATTTCCAACAACATTAGTTGTTGGGGAATATGGTGTAGTGTATCCATCTTCTACATATTTCCAAATATAAAATCCAAGTGCCACCAGATGACTCTTCATCCTTATTCTCCAAATACTTCATCCTTATTCTCCAAACATCATAGTCATATCCTTTGAACAATGGTGTTATTTTGGATGACATTCCTTGTTGATGATCCATTGGATTTTTCATGAATTACCTTCCAGTGGTTATACTGTGGTGAAGGAACCTGCTCTGATACCAATTGTTGGAAATACTAAGAGAGGGGCGGGGGTGATTTTATATTTATATAAAATCAATTATATAAATATAATTAACAAGAATCACAAAGTTTATAAAGAATGATCTGTGATTGTGAAGGACACAAATCCTCTTTAGAGAATCAACTCTTAGAGACACTGTTGAAATTACTAAGACAACTGAGAGGGGGGGTGAATCAGTTGTTATTGTGCTTAAACAATTTTAAGTTTATTAAAACATTATTAATCTTTCTTCAAGTGATCATCAATATTATACAACATATGGGCAACATAAATAATGAGCATCAGTCACACATAAGATATACACAGAGACAGATTTTCACGAGGAAACCCATAAAGGGAGAAAACCTCTTCTTCTTCGAAATGATAGGCAGTCTTTTAAGTTCTGTACATCATCTATAATTGAGCACCAACTCAATGTGAGGCCACTACCTCTGTTTTACAGGCTCTAACTTGTTTGAGAGAACCAACTCTATAGTTTCTCTAGCACCCACTAGAAGGAAGCACCAACTCCCTGAGTGCTTCTTCTGTCTATTCCTCATCTCACACTGTGCATACTATCGGTCTCACACTACACATACTGTAATTTTCCCTTTCTTACAGTTCAACTCATTTTTCATTCAGAACAACTAACCACACACAATCACTGCATGTTTCTTTTATGCACTGCAACCCCTTCAGTTACCCCTCAAATCCCTAGAACAACGCTTCAACAACTGAAATGCCAACCGTCCAAGAACCATGATTCGGTTCTGATAACTGAATCGTAGCTGAACAATTAATCATGAATAGAAACAATAACCCTTCGATCATATTCCTGATTAACCTACATCATTGGATTATAAATGATGGGTCTCACGCTTACTCCATATGCCCACTGGCTGTGACCATGGGCCTATTCAAAATGCCTTTCGCATTTCGACAATTCTTGTGATGAAGTGTTTCGKCACTCCAACTCCCGGTATCTGAAACCTGCACCAAAAGGTGTTTTTCGCATTTCGGCATTTTGACATTTTGGCATTCTGGCATTTTGGCATTCTTGTGGTGAAGTGTTTCGACACTTCCAAMTCCCGGTATCTAGAACTYTGAAATGGAGTCAGATCAACGGTCTGGTATTTAGTCATTTCCCATTTCAACGTTTCGGCATTTCGACGTTTTTGTGATGAAGTGTTTCGACACTTCCAACTCCCAGTATCCGGAACTCCGAAATGGATTCATATCAACGGTCTAGTATTTCGGCGTTTCGCATTTCAGCGTTTCGGCATTTCAGCATTTCTGTGATGAAGTGTTTAGACATTTCCAACTCTCGGTATCTGAAACTCTGAAATGGAGTCAGATCAATGGTCTGGTATTTCGATGTTTCTCATTTCTCAACTTCGAGACTCCTATGATGAAGAGTCTCGACTCTTGACTCCTCCAAATCCTGGTATCTGAAACCTTTGATTTCATGGTCTGCAAAACTCTGAAATGGAGTCTTTGTTGATGTGCCTATTTTGAGATTTCAGCGTTTCGCAATTCGCAACTTCGGGACTCCTGTGATGAAGAGTTTCGACTCTTGACTCCTCCAACTCCTAGTATATGAAACTCCAAAATAGAGTTTATCTTTTGATACCTGAAATGGAGTTTATCTTATGATCTTTCCATGCGATCATCATTGTGTTGTTGGTCATGATCTTTGCCATCAATGACAAACACGCATACTTTGCCTCTGTCTGAAAACATGCCAACAATCTCCCCCTTTGGCATTGATGGAAACCCCATGAAGAACATCCAATTATACCACTGTAGAATCTTTGAAATTACTACCACACTTTATCCCCCTTTGAAATCAATGTCAAATAAGAGACACGCTCCCCCTGAGTTGTTGCAGTACATACTCCCCCTGTCAACTATGAGAAGCTTATAAGCACAACAGATATTCAATAAGTACTCCCCCTGACCAGGTGAACATATTAGAAAAAAGAAGTTATAACCCCCAAATTTTGACAAAGATATCCAAAAGGGGTCACTGCTAATGGCTTAGTAAAGATATCAGCTATCTGTTTTGTGGAAGGAATATAATTCACCTGAACAATTATGTTTGTAACTTTTTCTCTGAGAAAATGGTATTTTATTGGTATGTGCTTAGATTTTGAATGAAGTAAAGGATTCTTAGAGAGATTGATGGCACTGGTGTTATCACAGTGAAGTGGAATGGGATCAGTGTAAGTTACCTTCAAATCTGCAAGAGTTTGTATCATCCATAAAATCTGAGTGCAGCAAGTAGAAGAAGCAATGTACTCTGCTTCTGTAGTTGATAAGGAAATAGATCCCTGCTTCTTACTAAGTCATGCTACTAATGATTCACCCAGGAAGAATGCTCCTCCACTGGTGTTTTTTCTCTCATCAACACAGTTTTCCCAATCTACATCTGAATAAGAAATTAAATGAAAATTCTAATTTCTGGGATACCACAAAACATAAGTCATTGTTCCCTTCAAGTATTTGAATATCCTTGTGATAGATACCAAGTGACTTTGTTTAGGAGATGATTGATAATGACCTATCATTCCAACAGCTTGCATTATATCAGGACAGGATGCTATGATGTACAGAAGACTGCCTATCATTGATCGGTATGTCCTTTGAGCAACATTGGGTGACATATCATATTTACTGAGCTTGCAACCAACCACCATAGGTGTACTAACAGGAGAGGAATCCTCCATCTGAAATTTCTTCAACATCTCTTTCAAATATTTTTCTTGAGATATAAAAATTACTGCAGAACTCTGTTTTACTTGTAAACCAAGAAAATATGACAGTTCTCCTATCATGGACATCTCAAACTCTGTTTTCATAGAGTTAGAAAACCACTGGATAGATGATTCATTAGTACAACCAAAAATAATATCATCTACATAAACCAAAACAACTAGTAAATTATCACCTTCAGACTTAATGTAGAGATTGTTGTCAACAATACCTTTCTTGAACCCTTTGTCTTGTAAAACTTTGTCCAGTCTATAATACCAAGCTCGTGGTTCTTGTTTCAGTCCATATAAGGCCTTCTTTAGCTTGCAAACATAATTAGGATTATCTGTCAGTGAGAATCCTTTAGGTTGCTCCATATATACTTCTTCCTCTAGATCTCCATTAAGAAAAGATGACTTAACATCCATCTAATACACTTTAAAGTTCTTATGGCATGAATAAGCAAGAAATATTCTGATGGCTTCCAATCTTGCCACTGGTGCAAAAGTTTCATCAAATTCCTGACCTTCAACTTGTGCATAGCCTTTACAGACCAATCTGGCTTTATTTCTAACAACTTGTCCTTTTTCATTCATTTTATTTTTGAACACCCATTTAGAACCTATTACATTCTTATCTTCAGGTCTAGGGACAAGCTCCCAAGTATTTTTCTTTTCAATCTGATCAAGCTCTTCATTCATTGCTCTAATCCAATCATCATGCTAGTTGGCTTCATCAAAAATTTTATGTTCAGTCATAGATAAAAAAGCAACATGAGATTGTTCTGAGTCTTTAATCAATTTCTTTATTGTCTGAACTCCTTTATTTATATCTCCAATTATCGAATTTTCAGGATGATTCTTTCTAACAATTCTGAGAGGTGATTTTGCTTCTTTCTGCTGATTTGTGTCAGCCTGAGTATTCGTATCTTCATTTGATTCAGATTCTTCCCTTTTTTATCCTTGGACCTATTCATCTTCATCTTCAACTATATCTTATGTGCTTGGTTCAACACTACTTACATTTCTGACCAGGATTTCTTCATCAACTTTTATGTCTATACAATCAACCAATTTATACAATCTCTTATTGTAACGTTTGTACCCTTTACTATTTGTAGCATAACCCAAGAAGATACCTTCATCATCTCTGTCATCATATTTGCCAATATTTTCATCATTGTTCTTGATATAACATTTACTCCCAAAGACTTTAAAATGCTTGATTGAAGCAGGTCTTCCCAACCATAGTTCATAAGGAGTCTTGTCACTGTGTGGCCTGAGATGAGCTTTGTTAAGGATATGAACGGTTTTATGAATTGCTTCTACCCAATATGTTTGAGGTATGTTCCTTTCATTCATCATTGATCTTGTCATTTTCTGTATTGATCTATTCTACCTCTCAACAACTCCATTTTGTTGTGGAGTCCTTGGAATTGTGTACTCTCTTTTGATCCCATGTTTATCACAGAACTCCTTGAAGTTCCATGAACTAAACTCTCCTCCTCTATTAGATCTTACTGCCTTTAATATTTTTCCTATTTGATTCTTAGTCAGAGCCTTAAACACTTTGAATTTTTCAAATGCTTCAGATTTTTCCTTCAAAAAGGAAACCCATGTTAGTCTAGAATAATCATCAATAATCAACATAAAATAATTTTCTTTTCTTGTACCTTCTTTCCTTGATGGTCCACATAAATCCATATGTACTAACTGGAGAGGTTTTTCTATTGAAGGAAAGTTTTTAGATTTGAATTGAGTGCGAGTAAACTTTCCTATCTGGCAGGGTTTACAAACAGAGTCGTATGTCTTTGATATCTTCAGAAGATCTTTTACTGCCCCATCGTTTCTGAGCTTGATTATATGATCAAAATTTAGGTGTCCAAGTCTCCTATGCCACAGCCAACTTTCATCATACTTGCTTAAGTGGCATTCTTCTTTTTCTTCGTTTAACACATAGACATTGTTTTCTGTTCTTATCCCTTTTGCAACTAGTTGTCCTGAATTCACAGATTTTATTCTATAGTCTTTAGAGGTAAAAATGACTTCACATCCTCGGTCAAAGACTTGACTGAAACTAAGTAGATTATGTTTCAGACCTTCTACAAACAACACATATTGATCTTTCCCTTTGCCATTACTCAAACTTACCATTCCTTTACCTTTTATTTTTCCTGGTGCATCATTTCCAAAAGTTACATTCCCTAATTTTCTTTCACTTAGAGTTAGAAACTTACTTTTGTCTCCACTCATATGTTTGGAACATCCACTGTCAATATACCAGGGATTCTTTTGTCTTTGGGCTGATAACACTAGTCCACACTTGTCATCTACTTTCTTCTTCCAAACCTTGACATTTTCAGCAGTGGGGATCAAATCTGGCGTGTAATTCCTTAAGCGACAATCTGCAGCTTTATGTCCATAGTTATGATAGATGTAACATTTTGGTTCACTAAATAGAAGATCATAGTGATTTGTATGCTCATAACTATTGTTATGTTTAACCTACGTCCTTTTCCCAGCCATCGCATGATTTATAGTCTGAGGTTGTTTGTTTCTTGGTTGTCTCGATCTTTTTTGTGGAAGATGGTTATTCGTTGAATATCTGGATTGTTCATATCTAAATCTTAAAGAACAGTTTATAGCTTTGTGACCAAAATTAGAGCAGAAAAAACAATAACCATAGAAAAATCCTTTGTACTTTGAAAAAGTCTATCTTCTTTGAGGAGGTCAATTTCTTTCATGTCGATAATCTCTCTGATCTACAGATTCAGTTCTAATACTTTTTCTTTCATTCCTTCTTGGTGGCTGATTTTCTTTCTTTGTTTCTGCAGAGTGACTGTTGTCAATGTTTGAGGATTTGACAAACTTGATAGGTTTTGTATTACTTGGATGATCACTACATGATCCTTCTTCATACCCCAATCCAGCTTTCAACTTTGGGTTTCTTTGCTGATTTAGAATGGAGGTTAATCTTTATGAGGCTTTAATACTTGGCAGATTTTGGCGATACAATCCCTTAAACTTCTCCATTTCTTTTATGGTTTTTACTATCTCTTCTTCTAAGGCTTCACACCTTGCTTTCTTCTCTGATAACTGTTGTTTCAGAATGTATTCTATTTTCTTTGCCTCTTATAACTCCACTTTTAGTAGAGAAAAGTCTTCATCAAGTTTTTTGTCATTCATTTTAAACTGCATCAACAACCGTTTTTGTTTTCTCTTCTTACATCTGAGTCTATCAATTTCTTCCAAGGCACTTATTAATTCACCGTCCATATCCACCACAGCTTCTTCATCATCCATTTCACCTCCTGTGAGTTTATCATCAAGATCTCCCATAGCCATAAGCATAAATTCATTCACTTTGTCTTCGCAAGATGAATCACTATCTATGTCTTCTGAGGAGTCATCATTGTTTGCACACAAACTTTTCTTTTTACTATATTTCTTAAATTTGTAATTCTTTTGATCATCAAAGTTCTGGTATTTTTTATCCTTTTTCTTGTGGGGACACTTAGATGCAAAATGGCCTATTTTACCACAGTTAAAGCATTTGAAGGGAAAATTGCCTTGATATTTTCTTGATCCTTTCTTTAACCTTCTCACAAATTTTGCCTCAATATCATCTAATTCTGAATCAATATTCTTGTCTTCTTTAAACGATGCTTCTCTAGTAATGGATTTATCTTTGCTAATTCTCATTTCATATGAAGTTAAAGTTACTAGAAGTTGATCAATGGACAGAGTTTTAAGATCATTTAGTTCTTCTATTGCAGAGACTTTTGGATTAAATTTATCAAGCAGAGATCTTAAAATCTTCTGAACTAAGAGTGATTCTTCAAACTTCTCACCAAGACCCTTCATGGCATTCACAATCTCTTCAACTCTTAAAAAATACTTGCTAAATATTTCATCTTCATTCATCTTTAGTTGTTAAAACTTCAACCTAAATGTTTGAAGTTTGGCATCTTTTACTTTCTCATTTCCTTCATAGTTGCTAATAAGTTTATCCCACATTTCTTTGACAGTTTGAAGATGCATCACCTTTACAAACTCGGCTTTTGCAAGTCCATTCAAGATAGCATTCATTCCCTTAGCATTAAAGATAAATTCTAACTTATCATCCTTGGAGGCTAGAACAATAGGCTTTATGTATCCAGTCTCTACTACATCCCAAAGATCAGCACCTAAGGCCATTAGGTATGTTCTCATTCTAAACTTCCAAAAGGCAAAATTTGTTCCTTCAATTAGAGGAGGCTTATTGGCCGAAGTCGCTTCATGACTTGTCATTTTTAAGCTTACAAATCTACCTTTAAATAAAAGGAACTCGCTCTGATACCAATTGTTGAAATTACTAAGACAACTGAGAGGGGGGGTGAATCAGTTGTTATTGTGCTTAAACAATTTTAAGTTTATTAAAACATTCTTAATCTTTCTTCAAGTGGTCATCAATATTATACAACATATGGACAACATAAATAATGAGCATCAGTGACACATAAGATATACATGGAGACATATTTTCACGAGGAAACCCATAAAGGGTGAAAACCTCTTCTTCTTCGAAATGATAGGCAGTCTTTTAAGTTTTGTACATCATCTATAATTGAGAACCAACTCAATGTGAGGCTACTACCTCTGTTTACAAGCTCCAACTTGTTTGAGAGCACCAACTCTCTGGTTTCTCTAGCACCAACTCCCTGAATGTTCCAGCACCAACTGGATGGAAGCACCAACTTCCAGTTACACAGGCTCCAACCTGTATAACAGACAACCTTGTTCTCTCTTGCACCACCCTTCCACCCTGGTTTCTCTGGATGCAACCAGATGGAAGCTACAACTCCCTGTGTTCAAGCACCCACTTTAACCTCTGAGGACAAGAGTCCTCCCTAGCACCTCCCAACCACTCTGATTACTAATAAATGATTCAATAACCAACAACACAGATAAATCAATTCTTACCACTTCTTCTCTGTTCTATAAATCTGGTCTGCTTCTAACTGTTCTGCAATTCTTCTCTTCCTCTGTCTGTTCTGCAACTCTTCTCTGCTTCAAAATGTTCTGCAATTCTTCTCTTTCTTCTGTCTATTCCTCATATGTTACTCATCTCTGAGATTTATCTCACACTATGCATATTGTAATTTTCCCTTTCTTACAGTTCAACTCATTTTTCATTCAGAACGACCAACCACACACAATCACTGTGTGTTTATTTTATGCACTGCAACCCCTTCAGTTACCCCTCAAATCCCTCGAACAATGCTTCAGCAACTGAAACGCCAACCATCTAGGAACCATGATTTGGTTCTGATAATTGAATCATAACTGAACAATTAATCATGAAGAGCAACAATAACCCTTTGATCATATTCCCAATTAACCTGCACCGTTGGATTATAAATGATGGGTCTTGCGCTTACTCCATATGCCCACTGGCTGTGACCATGGGCCTATTCAAAATGCCTTTCGCATTTAGGCATTTCGGAAATTCTTGTGATGAAGTGTTTCGACACTCCAGCTCCCGGTGTCCAAATCCTAAACCAAAAGGTGTTTTTCACATTTCAGCATTTCGGCATTTCGGCATTCCCGCATTTCGGCATTCCTGTGGTGAAGTGTTTCGACACTTCCAACTCCCAGTATCCGGAACTCCGAAATGGAGTCAGATCAACGGTTTGGTATTTTTTCATTTCACATTTTGGCATTTCATCATTTCAGCATTTCTGTGATGAAGTGTTTCGACACTTCCAACTCCCGGTATCTGGAACTCCGAAATGGAGTCAAATAAACGATCTAGAATTTCGGCGTTTCGCATTTCAGCATTTCGTCATTTTGGTGTTTCTGTGATGAAGTGTTTCGACACTTCCAAATATCGGTATCCGAAACTCCGAAATGGAGTTAGATCAACGGTCCAGTATTTTGGTGTTTCACATTTCGCAACTTCGAGACTCCCATGATGAAGAGTCTCGACTCTTGACTCCTCTAACTCCCAGTATCTGAAACCTTTGATTTCCTGGTCTGCGAAACTCTGAAATGGAGTCTTTTTTGATGTGCCTGTTTCAGGATTTTGGCGTTTCGCATTTTGCAACTTCAGGACTCCTGTGATGAAGAGTCTTGACTCTTGACTCCTCCAACTCCCGGTATCCGAAATTCCAAAATAGAGTTTAGCTTCTGATACCTGAAATGGAGTTTAGCTTCTGATCTTTCCATGCGATCATCGTTGTGTTGCTAGTCGTGATCTTTTCCATCAATGACAAACACGCATACTCTGCCTCTGTCTGAAAACATGCCAACAATTGGTTTAGTGGAAGTACGGTTGTCATTAAACCAAAACCCGCGGGTGATTGGTAAACTCATCAACGCCAAAGTTAATGGATCCATGGGAGGTTGTTAGACCATGTCGTGAGTCCCAAAGGAGGTGATGAACATGAATTCAACAATCTCCCCCTTAGTACCAACTGAGGGATCTCAACACCAACTAAGATACTCGACACCAATCGAGCAGACTCGAACCCGTAACCTTTCACTCTGATACTAGTTTAGTGGAAGTACGACTGCCGTTAGACCAAAACCCGCAGGTGATTGGTAAACTCATCACTACCAGATTTAATGGATCCATAGGAGGCTATTAGACCATGTCGTGAGTCTCGAAGGAGGTTATGAACACCAATTCAACAAACACAAATCCCCTTCTTTTCTAATCACCTAATAAAGGAAGTTGTAACTCACTACTTCTCCAAGCATCAACTTGAAAGGAGGCTCCATTCCCTTGTATTCTTCAAGAACCAACTTGAAAGGAGGCATCAACCCCCTATTTTCTTCAAGAACCAACTTGAAAGGAAGCTACAAATCCATGTTGTTCAAGTTTCAACCTGTAGAGGACTACAATCCTCCCAACCTCCTCCCTTCCACCCTCACTACATAGTTTTACTCTGTAATCTTATTCATGTGACTCTTCCTCAGGTAGCATATACTAAAATATATCCCCAAGTCACTCTTTAATTATTCATTCTTATGAGTTTATATATCCTTCCAAACAGTGTGCTTGACTGAACCATTGTGAATTTTCAATGAATCAATATGCCTCTTCATTTACAATAGACTGTAATAAAAAATTAACCTAATCGACTTCAAATTCCTTGTACATTAATTATGTTTTGTTCTTTCTTATGGAATGATCGATCTAAAAACCCTTTGCTATAGTGGGAATAACCCCCCTATGGACTACACTAGTGTTCAGTCATGCAGGCAGAGCTAATTGTCTAAAGTCTCCTACTTTCAACAACTATCCCGACAATACCCCACATTCATGCATAAAATACAAAGTATAAGGATCAGGTAGTCTTACCTTAAACTCCACATCCGGTGTCGATCCTTTTGCATTCAGTTGCTTCTCGACTACAAATATCCTCCCAAGGCTGACCTGCATTCACCAAAAGACAAACAAGAAACTATGAACATCCATCTTATATATGAATTAGTGGGTTAGATGTCATAACAAAATGTGAGTCAAACATGAATATTGAACACATCATATGGTGGGACGAAAAAAGTATTCCTTTATATTAATCTCACAAAGTCAGTTACAAAATGAGATCGGTGACTGCTCCTCGAACCTGGTCCTGGGCTCCTCTTCACCAAGCTCCAACTGCTTCCACGTATCCTTCTTCTCTCACACTTCTCTCTAGAGAAAGGGCATAGTCTTATGAATGAGGAAAAAGGCAAGAATAGGGAATTCTAGCTCAAAACTCACAATGTGGCTGCAAATTTTTGGGGCAAGGGGGGAAAGTGAAATGGGCAGAGTTTCACTGTAGCTATGTTTCTCCTTGGAATGAGACCCCACAACCTCCTTTTATATGACAAAAGGATGGTTATTCAGTTGGGTAACGGGCTATAGGCGGTGGATTAGTTGGGAAACTACCCAATAGCTCGTAATATCAATGAATCCCTTGCAACTTTTTATTTTTTTGCAAATTTTGTGGGTATACGCGGGTTATAATGGTGCAGCTAGTGTACATACGCAGGCAGTAGTGGTGCAGGGCGCGTACATCTTCAAAAATTGTGTTTTTAAGAAGAGTTGTTTAGTGTTGGCTTGGAAAAAATAGTAAGTAAGATGGCATGATGCCAGGTATGCATGTATGGTGCAATTTAGGGTTATAACAGATGACCCCTAATGTGTGAGGTCAGAAGAGCATATGATGGCTGAAATACATTACAAATCTTCACCAACGTATGAAGCAAGTGAGTCCAAGACCAGAGTTCGGGAGGTGCCATCTACAAAAAATCAATTGTCTCACCGAGGCGGGCATACCCATGCTCGGGATGAAATAAATCATGGTTTCCAATTAAATACATTGCATATCCATGTCATATAACTATATAAAGTGTAGACGTGAGAAATACACAGCAAATCTACATCTCAAAATCAAAGATATACATGTATAGTATCCATCTTCAAGAAGCCAATGATGCTTGATGGCTGGAGATGAGGTCTTTAGAGCTCGAGCAACAACTTCAAGATCTTCAAAACTAGGGTAGGAGTGTAATGTGAGTGTATGACTTCACTACTCAAAGGTATTCGATGGCTCATTGGGGAACAGACAAGAGGATCTCAGTGATCAAGGAAAGAACTTCATTGATTTTGAACAAGGACTTGATTGGACATTCGGGATGGTCGGGCATGTGGGAAAGAGACAAACTATAGAGAGGTTGTCTCAAGTTGGGTAAAAATTCCCTTGGACAATAGCATGATTGATGATCAGACTCAAGCAGCAAGACATTGACATAAGTTCACGATGCAGGAGGCAACGCAAACTCTCCATATGTTTGGAAGGATAACCAAATAGAGGAGGACACAACTCTATGTTACGAGAACAACTTCCTAAGGTCATATTAAATCCCAAAGATTGATGAACAAATGCAAGGATGTTCTTTGTCCAAGGGTGACTCATTGTGCTACCATAAAAAGAAAATATTTTTCTTGTCCTCTTTTTGGGGTATATTTGATTTTTTTTTGTCTTTTTCAATATTTTGGAGAGCTTGAAAAATAATAAAATAATGCTATGTTACAAAGGAAGAATGAGTGTCGCAAGCATACTAGTTCCAAGTGCAAGGAACACAATAATTGTCATAGAAAGGAGACATGTGCAGGAAAAAGGACACTCGGAAAAATTCCTCCATGATTCAAAGTGTCAGATCGCAAAGGCAAAGTGCTACAAGGCTTGTGTATAAGGCATGATTCAAAGGTTCAGTTGAGAGCAACATGGAGCCAACATTAAGCCAAAAATGCAGGAATGAAAATGAGATTAGCAGGACACGATGAAACCCCCTTCAATGTATTTTTTACGAGCCCAAATAAGGTAAGCTTGGTGGTTTTTCATTTTTAAAGAGTCTGAAAAAACATAAAAGAAGAATCCACTGGGGTACCTTTTTTGAAGATAGTCTAGTCGGCTCAAAAAAGGGATAAAATAGCATCAAAAAGATGTCTATTCAAAACCATTTTAACGAGTGTGACAAAGACAAGATCACTCGACATTCTTTTCAATTTTAATGAGTATGAAAAGAGATTAACTATGGACTCACTGTTTTTTCTAGATTTAGTCTCCTTAGCCCGAAAAAGTAAAATTTACTTAGGATAACTCTCCCGGCTAGACGAATCTCTTGAGGTGTACCTTTTTCCTCCTTAATCTACAGGCCTAAAAAAGGGGTAAACACATGCCAATAGATTTTTTTCGGAACCAATTAACGAGTGTGAAAGAACAAGGTCACTCTAAAATCTTTTCAATTTTAAGGAGTCTAAAAAGAGCTTAACTATGGACTCTGTAAAGGGTGTTCTTCTGGACCAGTTTAACGAGTGTGAAGAAACAAGATCACTTGGCGATCTTTTCAATTTTAGGGAGTTTTAAAAGAGCTTATCTATGGACTCCATGGGGGTTCCATTTTCGTAAATTTAGTCCCTCGAGCCAAAAAAAGGGGTAAACTTATACCTAAGAATACTCTTCTAGTGAACAGAAGTTCCTAGAGCGTACCTTTGTTCATAAAATTGACCATCCATACTGGAAAAGGGGTAAACTATCGTCGGACAAGCATTCCTTCAAATTTTAGTTTGGCGAGCATGAAGGACAACAAGATCGCTCGAGAATCTTTTCATATTTAGAGGCTCTAAAAAGGGCTTAAAAGAAGACCCGTTTTTTGGGAGTCCTAAGTGTGAGGCCAAGCATGATGACATATCATATATGTGAAGGATCAAACTTGTAATAAAGACAAGAATAAAAGGACTCCCAAGCCTATAGTCATTAACGACAACATGGACGCCAAAATGAAACCAGGATCTACCTAGGGCATCCATGTGAAGGTAGTCTCTACCACTAAATTATGACACTTCTAGAGCAGCAATGATGGTTCCATGTCGCAATTCGATGGGATTAATTCTATGGTAAAGAGAAAAACACAACGAGGTGAAACAAGTGGAGGTGGAATCCTAACTTAGATGCACAAAGTTGGAAAAAATGACTTTTTACCAAAAGACCTTAAAAGTGCCCCATCTCTCAAAAGGCTTTCCTAAACCAAAAGTAAAGTGTATCGTAACATCCAATGAGAAACTCAAGAACCATGTTAAATGATTTTCAAGCCAGAAAAAATGACAACAAGGGTTAAAAAATGACAAAAATGGACAAAAAAGTCTTTAAATAGAAGTTGGCAGCTCATTATCACCATTGCAAATTGAGAATTGACCAAAAATCCAAAAACACCCCTTTGTTAAATAATTTGATTATGGGAGATTTAGTGGACGAAACGAACTTCTGCTTGGACCAAGTACAAACTAGCTCCTCTTGCATTTCCATACTTTCCTTTTACATTAGTTTTAGATTTTTGGGGGGTGTGCATTTTTAAAAAAGGTCGGTCCTATGTGTATGCAAGTTGTCCTAGGACAGCCCACGTATGCCCACAGATAGAAAACAAATTGCCCGTGTGCATACACGAATGTGTCCAATACAGCCTACGTACACCCTCAAAGATATGGAAAAAAATAAAAAACCAATCATTAACTCTCCTTTGAACTTGTCATTTTGCATAATGTACATCCATTGGAGAGAGAGGGAGCATGAGGACATTGATATATTGGTCAATGAGGACCCTGCAACTATGGTCGCATTGAGACAATGCGGTTTATGGAAGTTCTTTCGGTATCCATTCATGAGGGCACAACCCAGGCTACCGAATGCCTTGGTAGACTATTGGCATCATGATGCTGAGGTGTTTATGCTTGAGGGGAATTCATTGACTCCAATGACTAAAGATATTTACTTTATGACTGGCCTCTCGAGGAGGGGTGAACTGGTCAACTTGCGTTCTTTCCCCCCTGGGCCTCACAACATTGCAAATTTGATTGGACTCCATTGCAAGGCTGGCACTGAGAAAGTGATACCAACCTATCACTCAAAGTGATATTTTTACTCATTGGGCGGATCACTGGATCTGCAACTTTACATCAGGCATCTCGAGCGCACATGCATTTTCTAGTGTAATGCTTGAATGCACGAATATTTGATTGGAGCACGACCATGCTAGACTGCATGAAGAGACAACTCACTGAGTGTCATGGGTGGCACAACAAAAACTTTGGATTTGGGACCATTTTATGCTCATTCTTCGAGAGAGAGTCCCCGATCTCAATCCATGAGAGACAGTGCGAGGGCATGTGGCCTCCCTCCCAGCAATGTGTAGATGGGTAGCATTGTTGTTGAGACAAAGGGGAGGAAGGACCATAGAGGCCTTCGACGATGCATTTTTGACTGGTGGGCATGGAAGATTCTGGCGATAGAGGACTACCCCTACGTCGAGATCAACTTTTCCAGGGACCCATACATGCCCACACCTCTCAGAGCAGAGAAAGGAGAGATAGGTACGTTCTTTTTTTAATGTTATTTACTATTTTATTTCTTTTTATATATATCATTTTTATGGGAATCAGAGTATCTAACAACTATGTATCTTTTTATGTACAGATGTGGGGCCAATGCATCCAACAGACTTCTCAAGGACCAGGTGGCATCCTCGATCATAGGCAGTACCAGTCGCAGCCGTCAGACCAGCAGCAGTAGCAGGGGGACCTCTAGCCAGAGACACTAATAGAGTTTTGAGACGGGTAGATAAAAACCTCGCCACGCTCACTTGCATAGTCCCTATGGCAGAGATCGAGGATCTACCACCATCGATGCAACATCACATAGTTTGGGTGCCATGGACCTGGGTCCAACTCTTTAGGTGTTTGGAAAATGTTTTGGTTCACTATGGTAGGGCCAACAGGACCCGCCCTTAGCTTAGGATGGACCACTTACGTGCCAGGGGCACTTTCTGTATAATTTTTAGGGCATAAGCCTCGTGATGTGTATTGGATATGTATTTTTGAAGCGCTTGCGCCCACTTATGTACTCTGAGACTTTTGGTATATATATGCATATTTACATATTTTTTGTCTTATGGATTACATTTATTTACAAATGTATTTACATGTGTATGTGTGTGTTTTTTCTTACGTGTGTGCAATATGCCAATCTAATACTTGATTAGCTTGAGTATTTTTCATTTGATTCAATCTCCTAGGAACATAGATATATGTAATGTAATCAAAACAATGTTCTAAGAGACATACCCTAAGGAATCGTTGATGTAGAGTAGGATCATAAATGTGATAAACCCATTTTAACTAGGGTACAACCAATTGTGCATCTAAGTAGACCCGGAGGTAAGAGATACCATGTGACAAGGCATCAGGAAGTAACTCTATTACTGCACTATATTCGACGACATTATTTTTGGCATCACCTAAACAGATACCTCAAGAAGATAGCAATCCGTGAACCCAACAAACACCTCTAAGTCACTTAACATATGCCATAGTGAAAAAGATGACATCAAAGTGACACGTCCAAAAAATAAAAAGGACAAAACAAAATTGTATAAGAACTATGCATATATACAAGAAGTCACCCAAGGCGACCCACCTATGCGTAATACTTCTTGAGATAGAGCCCATTTCTAGGCTCCACTAAAGCGTTCCCTTCAAAATCAACGAGATGATAAGAGCCCTTCTTTAATACCTCCTTCACGATGAAAGGTATAAACCACATGGGTTTGAACTTGCCTACCCCCAGGGGATCCTTATCTTGGTCATAGACCAAGACAAGATCGCCTTCAAAGAAAATCCGAGGACGAACAGACCAATCATACTGACACTTGACTCTTTGCTTGTGAGTCTCATTATCCAAGGCTATATCACGTTGTTTCTCATCGAGTTGCTTGAGATATAATAATTGTTCCTCAAGTGGTGAAGTGTCTGGAAATAACTATACTACCAACTTAAGAGATGGGACCTGGAATTCTATAGGAAAGACTAATTCCAACCTGTAAATGAGTTGAAAAGGTGAGAAAAAAGTAGAAATATTTACAGACATTTGGTAGGCCCACAATGTCAAGTACAACATCAAATGCTAATTTGACTTGGCCGAATTGATCGTTCGTTGTAGAATGGTCTGGAGATACTTATTCACAGCTTCTACCTGACCATTCTCTTGTAGGTAATAAGGTGATGAGTGTTCTTGCCTCAACCCTAGCTTTGAAGTTAACTCAGACATCATTTTGTTCTGAAATTGACTTCCATGGTCAGTGACAATCTCCTTTGGGATGTCGAACCTTGCTATTATCTTATTGAACAAAAAGAGAGTTGTTGTCTCGCCATCATCTTTGAATGTTGGCATAGCCTCGACCCACTTAATGAAGTAGTCTACTACTACGATGATATAACGGTGCCCCCTGGATGAAGGAGGGTGTCATGTGGTATAATCAATACCCCATTTAGTGAAGGGGGCAACTGTAATGACAGGAAACATAGGAGCAGGGTGTGCCCTCTTCTTCCGAGAGAAGTTATGACATGGGTGGCACTTCTTGACCGATTCAATGCAATATTTGATTAACATCAACCAGTAATAACCAGCTCGTAGGATATTCTGGGTTGTTTCCAACCCAGGCAAATGACCACCACATGCTCTAGTGTGGAAATTGTTAAGTACGAGTTCCACTTCTTCATGAATGAGGCATCGATGAAGGATGCAATCTACACCTCGACGATACAAAGTGTCATCGAGTATGAGATAGGTTTTTTCCTGATGGCGTATACGTTGACACTCATCATGAGAAGCATAGGCGGGGCACTTCAAATTCTATAGATAGACTAGTATATATCCATACCAGGGGTCTGAAGATGAAATCAGAAAAAGATCTCCTTTAATCAGTGATTCTTCGGGCGTAACATTACCTGACTCGACCGGAAGTTCCGAGATAAGTTCCGCAAAGACCATCGACTTTTTAGATTTCATGAAAACAAAATCTAAGTCAAATTCCTGGAGGATAACAATCCATCTACTGATCTTTCCACTGATTACATGTCGTGTCAACACATATTGGAATGGATTCACAACTACAATGACGGTGGTCTTGCGAAACAGGATATAGTGACGGAACTGTTAGACAACATGTACTACTGCCAACGCAAGTTTCTCAACATGGGAGTAGTTGATTTCTAGTCCAACCAAGCCTCGGCTTAGTTAATAAATCACATGTTCTTCAAGTAGATCATCCTCTTGAACCAAGACCATACCGATGGTCAACTTTTCCACAGCCAAATATAGTAAGAAATCTTTATTATAATTGGGTGGTCAAAGTAGAGAGACATACATGAGGGCACGTTTCAACTCTTTGAATGAGTGTCGAGTGGCTTCATCCCAAAGGAAAGGGACACCCTTCTTCAGTAAATGCATAAAACCTTTGGTGATCTTGGCATAGTTTGTGATAAAGCGTCGAAGAAAATTGGCTTTTCCCTGTAAACTCTGAAGCTGAGGGACTGTGCACAGGGGAGGCAATTGAAATATCGCCTCAACCTTTATAGGATCGACCATGATCCCTGTTTTCAAAACTATAAAACCTAAAAGACGACTTGACATCATGCAAAAAATCCATTTGTTTGTATTCAAGCGAATCTGATAGTAGTGACATCACTCAAATATAAGTCAGAGGTSTGTGGGATGATCATCTCTCTTCCAAGATCATGATGCTAAATCATCGAGATAAGCCTCGACTATTTGTTTGAGATCGTGGAAATAAAAAGACATGGCCTGCTGAAAGGTGGCTCCATCATTTTTTAGGCCAAAATGAATCTTTCGATAAGMAAATGTACCCCATGGATAGATAAAAGTTGTTTTATGCTGGTCCTCGGGCTTAATATATATCTGATTGTATCTCAAAAAACCATCCATGAAAGAGAAGACCTCACAACCTATGCATTCAATGACAATCTTGTCAATGAATGTGGTGGGGAAATTATCCTTTGGACAGACCTTGTTCAAATCACGAAAGTTCGTACATACGCGAATTGTTCTCTGCTTTTGTTGAACGAAATGGGATTTGACACCCATTGAGTCAACTGAATGGGGTATCTGAAACCAACTTTGAGTAGTTTCTTTACTTCAGCCTTGATATCTGTTGATTTTCGAGGATTAACCTGACGAAGATTTTGTTGGACCGGCTTGGTGTCATAGTAATTCATTCCTTCATGTTTGACGATTATTTCCTCGTAAGACCAGGAAAAAACATCATGGAATTATTTAAATAAATTTGTATAGATTTGAATCTCCTCGGGGGAGCAGTCCGCTCCGACGAAGACATTCTCCATGACGCTAGGGGTTCTGGAGATGTCGATAGGTATATTTTTAGCAATGGTTTCCATATTACCCTCAGCGTAAACTGTGTGCAAGCCAGAGGATTAATAGGAAAAGACCTATCTCTAGTCATAGTCAACACGAATTCACCTACCTCAATTCTTCCTAACTCCGGGAGAAAATAAGATCTTTGATGGAGATCATCCCAGGGTTTGTCTATACTATTCAATGCCTCTATAATCACCTCATCAAAGGGTAGGACCAAGTCTAAGGAATCGGTAGTGGCGAGCGAACCTTGAGCCCAAGTAGGCTTGAAAATTGGATCTAACTCTTGTTTGGGAGTCGGATCAGGGTCGGCGGAAGCTTGCTAGACTATAGAGTACGCAACCTCTGCCACAGAAAAATTCATAGACATGCCATGATGCCCTACCCCTTCCATCATGGTCGATGGGGAAGGAAGATTCAATGGATCATTAAAGTAATCTATGTGAAACGACGACACTTGAAAGATTTCATCCTTATGTTGATCGGGGACAGTCGATATCATCTTGACATCGTCGGAGGGAGGTGGGTAATCGAAAGTACCCATGAGAGGTGGGCACAAACCAACCCCCACATTGATGATGTCAGGCTGTGGGTTATCAATCATCGGGACCGTGGATGCCCCTGATGAAGGGTTCATCTTGGAGAAGGACAATTTAACAATGGTCATGATTCGGCCCTCGTGTGGAAACAACAAGACCCGAAAAACTGTAGAAACCACTGCATGCATGGAATATGTCCAACTCCTTCCTAACATGAGGTTTTAGTTGAGAGGTGCATCGACCACTTCAACTTCTACACACACGGTATTCCCTCCTAACTGCACAGGGAAAGAAGGGATGATTCCATGTGGTCTGAAAGAACGACCATCAAAATCCATAAGAAGAGTAGGTGAAGGAGACAAAATGGGTTGGCCAATGGCCTTCCAACATGCCAATGACATCACGCATGTCGAGGCACCTTCATCAACCACTGTACGAAAAATATTCCAGGTAAAAAATTTTGTGGTGTAAGCCACTACTATCTGAAACACGACGTGATATGGGAGACAAGGCTTCAAGTCGGTTTTATCAAGCGTGATAGTTCCCATATTACATGTCTCGGTGGATCCTAAGGCAGATAGCAGATCCTTTCTCTGCGAAGGGAAACTCTAGAGGACATCCAAAGTAGACATCACGCAAGGGGTTTGTGACAAATCCTCCAACATGAAGTAGTTTTGGGCGGCCCTCACATTTGGATTATGTGAAGCCTTATTGAACACCCCTTTTGGGATGTGTGTCATTATTTTGCCCATCGTTCTCTCGATCTGGAGACGAACAGATGGTTTTTTCGGCTTCTTTACCCTTTTTAGCAGTACTTGGCATTTTGTAATCATGTGCCCTAGTAGCTATGTGAGCTTCACCTTTAAACATATAAACATTTGAGGTCGAGGGATTACTAGATGATGAAGGGGGTCCCTGACTGCCCCCATCCACGTTCGTAGAGGCTTGAGCTAAATTTTTCCCATGTGGAAATGGGTTCGTTAACACAGCAGGTTGTTGTTGTACCAGTAACTTTTGGGACTCCGCGAGCCGAGGACACAGGTGAGTTGGCTGGTCTTCCATGCAAAGGTTATAGGGATACTTTGAATTCTTTCTCTCTGGGTTTCCCTCGCCAGCATTATTAGTGGGTTTCTTATCCCCCTTACCCTTCTTTCACTGTTTATTTTTTCCATTGGCCTGCTGGTTGGCCTTCGGGTTCATCGATTGCACACTGTGTAAATCTGACGTCTGATTAGGGGGAGCAGTTGAACTAGAGGTTTGGTTGGCCATTGTTTGTTGTATCGATAATTGTTGGAATTGGTTTGAAAGCCGATCAGCGGGCTTCACTTTTGTTGAACCGACAATGCCATTGGCATGTGGTTGAGACTTTTGTCTAGTCTTGTCAAGTATAGACCTTGGTGCATCTCACAAAATTTTGTAAAGTAAACCAGACTAAGTGTAAATCAATTCTAGTTGTTGATCTCTCATTATCACTTCTTCTTCTTAAAATACCCTCGATGTTGCTACATCTTTGGATAACTAAGGGACCAAAGACTTGATGAACCACTCCAGTAGGAAAGCTAGTGGGATTGGTACCTTTATCAAACTCTTCCAGTGTCTCCATTCTTGGATGTGATCAAAGATATGGTATGCCTTTGTCTGCTCAAAGTTGGCCATCAATTCGGTGTCGGCATCGTATCTCATAGGTAATTAAAAATTGTTTAATAAAAACATTGTCAATTTACCAAAAGTAGAGTATCTTGAGTGGTTGAGCTCGATGTACCATTTTGTGGCACTCCCAATGAGAGTGCGTTGAAACAGACTCAATTGTATGGAATCATATTTCAATGAGTTGGACGAGCACCATAGGTGAAAGGTAGTCACATGATCACTTGGATCCTCATTAGGTTTTCCTTCAAACTTTGGAATGTTCGAGGGTAACTTGGTCGGCATAGGAGGCCAATGTGGATCATGACAGATTGGGTCATTTAATAATCTTGACAAGTATGGAAAATGCAAAGTTTCCAGAAACGGTAGCTTTGGTTGTTGAATATGTATAGGAGGATAGGGGTCTAGGTATTGGATGGCACTAGGTTGCCAAGAAAATTTAGGTTGTTGGCCTAGGTTCTGGTAAAAACCATGGACTAGGATAGCATTCGGATACTGTTCTTGTTGAGACGTCATCGGTTGACCCCCATAATAGGACATTGAGGGTTAGGAAGGGATTGCTCCCGACATTTTGTTCCAAAGGTTCTGGAAAGGGTTGCCCCCTGCCGATCCAACAAGAATAGGTATTGAGCCTTCCCCGGGGTTCCATTGACCATGGAAGGGGTTTCCCTCGGTTGGCATCCCTGAAGAGATAACTAATACCTGCCACGGATTCCAAAGTCCTTGAGAAGTGTGTGCCCCCTGTGCAGGAATAGTACGATGCGCACGATTTTGTGATCCGAAACTAGGGTTGCCCCCAGCCGAGAGGGCAGCTGACGAGAATGCATTGTTACCAAACGCACTAAACAAAGAGAATGGAAATGAACCCACCGGTGTGGTACTGGAAGAAGTTCCTTGACTACCTACTCTAAATGATTTGTAGTTCATGTTCGGCCAAGTAGGTTGTTGAGAAGCACCGCTGAGCAAGGGGGGCGACAGAGGTATATGACCCCCGCCGTAAGGGAAAGTGTTATAGGGGGTTGAGGTGCCCTCCATAGACCCTTGCAGAGGATAATTTGATCTCCCTTCCCATAGAACCCTGGTTTGTAGGGTGGAGTAGGTGAGGACCGATTTCGTATCAAAACTAGGCATCCCATATGAAAAAGGAGGTCATGTCGCACTCTACGTGAAAGGTGCAATGATCAACACCATAGATGGAATCATACCATTTCCTGAGCTAGAGGTGGTCGAGACCATAGTGGCCCAGAACTGTGAAGGTGATTTAGGAGGTGGAACACCCCCAGTAGTGCCAGTCGTAGAGGGAGTATGAGGACTCCCTGACGAAGTAGCATCATTTGCTTCCATCATTGCTTGCAGGACTATCTGATGCTCATGATGTGTTACCCTTAGAGGGGAAAGTTATATCAAAAGTGGCACCGACAAGTCCGCTATCAGAGGGTTTTACGGACCGAGAGCTTCCACTCCAAGGTCAGAAATAATCGGTTCCTTCGGATACAAGTGTTATCCTCTCGGAGTTGGCTCAGGTACAATTTCTTGTGGCCCGGTCACATCAAATGACCCTTCCTAGTCAAGTCTTCACCTTTGTGGTGGCGGTGGTGGCTCCAAGTTAACCAATGGAAATCCCAAAAGCCTTTGGGATCGGCAGATCTCTTGATCTTCCACTATGAGAAAATCAATGACACACTAAGGCTTTTCTAACGCTGAAGACCAAAACACACACTAGAAAATTTCCTATGAGATATAGCAAGCAAACCACTATAACTATTTGCAAGAATAGTTACACCAGTCAACACTAGAGCAACTTACCGGTTCAAGTGTAACTCAAACACAGAAGCACCCTCTAGGTATAATCTGCAAAGAGTGGCCCGATGTCTGTCCTAGGTACTGTGGTATAACCCCGCAGTCACCTTTGTAAGTCCCTAAAAAAAGGAAACTAGGTTTCCAACTCGTGAACAATTACCAGGCAAGTACAGTAGACAATCGGGTGGACCATAATGAGTAGGGTATTAAGCCTGAAACCTATCAATGGTATCAAAAGAAAGTGTTCTAGAAGACAACTGAGGACCTCGAACAGATTCGAGACCATGCGATCAACAGAATCCCAAGATAAGTCCTCTATATGTGTTCCCCACTATGCTTGGTCCGGCTTTGGAGGGGTTATCTTTGATACCTTTCCACACGCAACCTCATGTTTAACCCATGTGTTAGAGGGGGGTCTCAGATAATTCCCATGCTATTGGACTTCTACACTCCCTAGCATAGACTTGTATGTTTGTTTTGTAGCCTTGAAGAGTTTCCTCTCCAACCTAAATCAAGGTTCTATCCTAGTCTAGTCAATGGACCCTACAAACATAAAGTCTGATTAATTTTAAGTGGTTTATCTTAAGTCAAAGGAACAAAAATGAAATTGGTGGTGTTTTAAAGAGACAAAAGAGAAGAACAAATGTTGGAAACAAAATTACTTCTTTTTCAAAAGATTTTAAAATTGAAAAATCTTTAACCAACTTTTCTAACTAACTCCCTTTCCAAAATATTTAAAAAAAAAAAACATAAAACTAAATTTCGCTCGACTACGAGCTACTTAAAGTCCTAAGTATTCAGTAAATAACTTAATAAAGAACTCGTATTCCTGATAAGTAAAGAAAACTAACCTAACTACTTAACCAAACAAGAAAATGAAATCTTTTTTTATATATGCTTCAAAATAAGAAACTTGAAAATGAATTCTTTTATTTTCTTCTAAATCAAGTAAAAGGGAAAAGTGTAAACAAGGCAAGACCAAAGAAACTGACTTCTGGCATACTGTGGATCACAAGGAGTCATTGAAGGAACCACAAAGGCTAAAACAGAAAAGATTCATAGACTCATCCAAAACCCTTTCAACAAAAACACAAGCAATCTTGAAAGATAAAGGAACTGACATCAAACCTAGACTTAAAGACTGTAACTACAGAGACCAATACTAAATCAACAAACCCCTGAGAATTCAAACCTCAATCAAGGAAGAGGATGATTGTCTCTTCTTAAGAAAAAGGCTTCCTGACACAGGCACGCTATTGACACTTAAGCATCCTGCGTATGTACGCGGGTTGTCCAAAGGTAGGGCGCATATGTATGTTGAAATTACTAAGACAACAGAGAGGTGAGGTGAATCAGTTGTTACTATGCTTAAACAATTTTAATCCTATTAAACCATTTTTAATCTTTCATCAAATGATAGGCAGTCTTTTAAGTTATGTACATCATCTATGTTTGAGCACCAACTCAAAGTGAGGCTACTACCTCTATTTTACAAGCTCCAACTTGTTGAGAGCACCAACTCTCTGGCTTCTCTAGCACCCACTAGAAGGAAGCACCAATTGGATTTATACAAGCACCAACTTGTATATAGAAAACTCTATGTTTTCCCGAGCACCACCCTGCCACCTTGTTTTTCTAGCCACAACTAGATGGAAGATACAACTTCCAATATTAAAGCACCAACTTGAATATCAGAGGACCACAGTCCTCCATAGAACCACCCTTCCTCCCTGATTATGAATAAATGATTGACAAATAAACAATACAGGTATTTCAATTCTTACCCCTTCTTCATTGTTTTGCAATTCTTCTCTGGTTCAAAAATTGTTCTGCAGTTCTTCTCTGCTTCATGCTATTCTACTATTTTTCTCTTGCTTATGTTTGTTCAGCAACTGTTACTTATCTCTGAGTTTTATCTCATGCTTTGCATTCTTTCATTTTACCCTTCTTACAGTTCATCTCATTGTTTCAGTTAGAACAACCAACCTTACACAATCGCTGCATCTTTTTATATACACCAGCCTCATCAATTACTCCTCGAATCTCCTTGGGCAAAGAAGAAAACATCTCAGCAAATGAGTCACCAATTGATCAAGAACCATGATTCAATTATGCTAACTAAAACGTAACTGAACAGTTAATCATGAAGATCAACAGTATCCCTTCGATCAGATGCTCAAATAACCAGCAACGTTGGATTAAATCTGTAGGGTCTTGTGTTTATCCATTATGCCCACTGGTTGTGACCACGGGCCTAATCAAAATGCATTTCAAATTTATCATTTTGGAAATCCTGTGTTGAAGGGTCTCGACGCTCCAAGTTGCGATCCCTGAAACTCTGAAAAGGATCTTAGCTGCACTGGCTCCTTCCCTTCTCGTGACCATGTAACCACATGTTGTGACCACTCGCTAACCAAGCAAGCACTTCATGATTCACGACTTTGGGAATATTGTGGTGAAGAGTCTCGACTCTTCATGTTGTGATCATCGAAAAGGAGCTTAGCTCCGCTAGCTCTTTCCCCTCACGTGACCACCGACGATGACCACAGGCTGCGCCAAAAGGTGCTTCATGATTTTGCATTTCGGAATTCTTTCCATGAGTGTCTTTGACTCCTCCAAATCCTGGTATCCAAAACTCTGAAATGGAGCCAAATCAATGGTCCACCGTTCGTGGTGATCGGACGGCTCTCCTCCACCTCAGTACTTGATCCTTCAGGACTTTGAAGCTGAAACTCCCGAAACAAGAACTCATGAAGTGACGTCATTCTTGCATCACTCAATGATGTGTCAAGAGCCGAGTGGCTACCACATGTCACTCAAAATTATGATTTCTAGTGGCCTAAAAAGCTGAAACAATTTGACACTTGTCCTTATATGCTCGTGCCATGTGTCCTTGCTATCGTAAGTTGAAACCTGTCCTTGCTGACATGGTCTTTCATGATCTACTTCCTAGATCTGATGGCCCAAATTTGTCTTCAATCCAATGGCTGAGATTATATCATGATTTCTCATATTGCAAATTTGAAAGGTTAGGAGCCTCCTTCCTTTGACCTTTTAGTCAGCGAAATGCCAATCGCTTGCCATGTGTCCTCTGCATCCAACATTCCACGGCATACCTCAATCCAAGGGTGTAAATCAACCCTCAATCTGACGGCTCGGATCATTTCCGGATATTGCATATCACGAGTTCCCACACCATGCTCTGTTGACTCCTCCAATGTGCAAGTCAGCGAAATTCCAATCACTTGCCACATGTCCTATGACTCCAACGGTCAAGGATTTTATCGCAATTTCACATATCGTGAGTTCGAGGGGTTAGAGAACCTATTTCCTTTGGATTTCCCGATTTGCGAAAATATGAAACGAAACCTTTGTCGTGCTCTGATTGTTTTCCACATGTCCTTCTTGGATCAATGGTCCTCCTTCTTTCGGGACTTTCTAATCCTGCTTCATCTTGTACTTAAATATCATGCTCCTTCTTCTAGATCCGATGATGGTCAGTCTTTGCACTCAGATCTGATGCTTGAGATCTGTTCTCCTCTTCTGTGTGCTCCTCTAGTCTTAATTTGAATCTGACGGTCATTGGGAATTTTGAATGGGATCCAATGATCATTGTTGCTCCTCCTTCTGATCTTACACTGTTGATCTTGTCATTCCATCATTGTTGATGTGCTATTGATCATGATCTTTACCATCAATGAAAAACATGCATACTCTACTTTTGTCTGAAAAACATGCCAACAATCCCCCCCTTTGGCATTGATGGCAACCCCTTGAAACCCCTTGAAGAACATCCAATCTTTAAGAACATCTAATTACACTACTGTACAATCCTTGAAATTACCACACTCTCTCCCCCTTTGACATCAATGTCAAAGAAGAAACATGCTCCCCCTAAGATGTTATAGTACATACTCCCATTGTCAACTATGAGCAACTTAGAAATATAACAGATATTCAATAAGTACTCCCGCTGACCAGGTGAACAGATTACACGAAAGAAGTTAAAACCCCCAACTTTTGACGAAGATATCCAAAAGGGGTCACTGCTAACAGTTTTGTAAAGATAACAGCTATTTGTTCTGTATAAGGAATATAATTCAGTTGAATGACTATGTTTGTAACTTGTTCTCTGAGAAAATGGTATTTTATTGGGATATGCTTTTTCTTGGAATGAAGAACATGATTCTTGGAGACACTAATGGCACTAGTGTTATCACAGTGAATTGTAATTGGATTAGTATAATTTACCTTCAAATCTGTAAGAGTTTGAATCATCCATAAAATCTGAGTGCAACAAGTAGCAGCAGCAATGTACTCTGCCTCTGTAGTTGATAAGGAAATAGATCCCTGCTTCTTACTAATCCATGATACCAATGAGTCACCCAGGAAGAATGCACCTCCACTGGTGCTCTTTCTCTCATCCACACAATTTTCCCAATCTGCATCTGAATAGGCAGCTAATTGAAAATTCTGATTTCTGGGATACCATAGACCATAAGTCATTGTTCCCTTCAAGTATTTGAATATCCTTGTGACAACTACCAAATGACTTTGTTTATGAGCAGACTGATAATGACCTACCATTCCAACATCTTGCATTATATCAGGAAAGGATGATGTGATGTATAGAAGACTGCCTATCATAGAGACATATGTCCTTTGATCAACATCAAGTGAAATATCGTCTTTACTGAGCTTGCAACCAACCACCATAGGTGTGCTAATAGGAGAGGAATCCTCCATCTGAAATTTCTTCAACATCTCTTTCAAATATTTTTCTTGAGAGATTAATATTCCTGCAGAACTCTGATTTACTTGTAAACCCAGAAAGTATGATAGTTCTCCTATCATGGACATCTCAAACTTTGTTTGCATAGAGTTAGAAAACCACTAGACAAAGGATTCATTAGTACCGCCAAAAATAATATCATCTACATAAACCAAAACAACTAGTATATTATCACCTTCAGACTTAATGTAGAGATTCTTGTCAACAGTACCTTTCTTGAACCCTTTGTCTTGTAAAAATTTGTCCAATCTATAATACCAAGCTCGTGGTACTTGTTTCAGTCCATATAAGGCCTTCTTCATCTTGCAAACATAATCAAGATTATTTATCAATAAGAATCTTTTAGGTTGCTCCATATATACTTCTTCCTCTAGATCTCCATTAAGAAATGTTGAGTTAGCATCCATCTGATAAACTTTAAAGTTCTTATGACATGAATATGCAAGAAACATTCTGATGGCTTCCAATCTTGACACTGGTGCAAAAGTTTCATCAAAATCCTGACCTTCAACTTGTGCATACCCTTTACAGACCAATCTAGATTTATTTCTAACAACTTGTCCTTTTTCATTCATTTTATTCTTGAACACCCATTTGGAACCTATTACATTCTTATCTTTAGGTCTAGGGACAAGCTCCCAAGTATTGTTCTTCTCAATCTAATCAAGCTCTTCATTCATATCTCTAATCCAATCATCATGTTGGTTGGCTTCATCAAAAAATTTAGGTTCAGTCATAGATAAAAAGGCAACATGAGATTGTTCTGAGTCTTTAATCAATTTCCTTCTTGTATGAACTCCTTTATTTATATCTCCAATTATCTGATTTTCAGGATGATACTTTCTAACAATTCTGAGAGGTGGTTTTGCTTCTTTCTGCTGATTTGTGTCAGTTGGAGTATCCGTATCTTCATCTAATTCAGATTCTTCTCTTTCTGATCCTTGGACCTGTTCATCTTCATCTTCAACTATATCTTTTGTGCTTGGTTCAACATTGCTTACATTTCTTACCAGGATTTCTTCATCAACTTTTATGTTGATACAATCAACCAATTTATGCAGCCTCTTATTGTACAATCTGTATCCTTAACCTAAGAATATACCTTCATCAGCCCTGTCATCATATTTTCCAATATTTTCATCATTATTCTTGATATAACATTTACTCCCAAAGACTTTAAAATGCTTGATTGAGGCAGGTCTTCCAAACCATAGTTCATAAAGAGTCTTTTCACTGTATGATCTGAGATGATCTTTGTTAAGAATGTGAACAATTGTATGGATTGCTTCCACCCAATATGTCTGAGATATATTCCTTTCATTCATCATTGATCTTTCCATTTGCTATACTGATCTGTTCTACCTCTCAACAACTCCATTTTGTTGTGGGTTTCTTGGAATTGTGTACTCTCTTTTGATCCCATGTTTATCACAGAACTCTTTGAATTTCCATGAACTAAACTCTCCTCCTCTATCAGACCTTATTGCCTTCAATATTTTTCCTATTTGATTCTCAGTTACATCCTTAAACACTTTGAATTTTTCAAATGCTTCAGATTTTTCCTTCAAAAAGGAAACCCATGTTAGTCTAGAATAATCATCAATAATAAACAAAAAATAGTTTTATTTTCCTATACCTTCTTTCCTTGACAATCCACATAAATCTATATGAACTAGTTGGAGAGGTTTTTCTATTGAAGGGAAGTTTTTAGATTTGAACTGTGTCCGTGTAAGCTTTCCTATCTGGCAAGGTTTACAAACAGAATCATATGGCTTTGATATCTTTGGAAGATCCTTTACTGCCCCATTGTTTCTAAGCTTGATTATATGATCAAAATTTAGATGTCCAAGTCTCCTATGCCATAGCCAACTTTCATCATACTTGCTTAAGTGGCATTCTTCTTTTTCTTCTTTTTCTTATTTTAACACATAGACATTGTTTTATGTTCTTATCCCTTTTGCAACCAGCTGTTCTGAATTCACAGACTTTATTTTACAATCTTTAGAAGTAAAAACAACCTCACATCCTCGGTCACAGAATTGACTGACACTAAGCAAATTATGTTTCAAACCATCTACAAATAACACGTCTTGAGATTTTCCTTTGCCATTACGCATACTTACCATTCCTTTACCTTTTATTTTTCTTGGTGCATCGTTTCCAAAAGTTACATTCCCTAATTGTTTTTCACTTAGAGTTAGAAACTTACTTTTGTCTCCAGTCATATGTTTGGAACATCCACTATCAATATACCAGGGATTTTTTTGCTTTTGGGCTGATAACACTAGTCCACACTTGCAATCTTTCCAAACCTTGAAATTTTCAGCAGTGGACTTCAAATCTGGCTTATAATTTCTTAAGCGACAATCTGTGGCTTTATTTCCATAGTTATGACAGACATAACATTATGGTTCACTAAATAACAGACTGTAACGATTTTTATGCTCATAATTGTTATTATGTTTGTTTCTTAGTTGTCTCAATCTTTGTTGTGGTAGATAATTATTCCTTGAATAACTTGTTTTCTCATATCTACATCTTAAAGAACAAGTTATATCTTTGTGACCAAAGTTAGAACAGAAAAAACAATATCCATAGAAAAGACTTTTGTACCTGGGAAAAGACTATCTTCTCTGAGTGGATCGATTTCTTTCATGCTGATAGTTTCTATGATCAATTCTGGTACCTTTTCCTCCATTCCTTCTTGCTGGCTGATTTTCTTTCTTTTTTTTTGCAGAATGGTTGTTGTCAATGATTGTAGATTTAACAAACTTGATGGGTTCCATATTACTTGGATGATCACTACTTGATCCTTCTTCATATCCCAAGACAACTTTCAACTTTGGATTCCTTTTCTTATTTAGAATGGAATTTAATTCTTCTGAGGCTTTAATACTTGATAGATTTTGGTGATACAATGCCTTAAACTTCTCCATTTCTTTTCTGGTTTTTACTATCTCTTCTTCTAAGGCTTCACACCTTTCTTTCTTATCTGATAACTGTTGTTTTAGAATGTCTTCTATTTTTTTTGCCTCTACTAACTCCACTTTTAGTAGAGCAAAGTCTTCATCAAGTTTTTTATCATTCATTTTAAACTGCATCAACAACCTTTTTTGTTTTCTCTTCTTACATCTGAGTCTGTCAATTTCTTCCAAGGCACTGATTAATTCACTTTCCATATCCACCACAGCTTCTTCATCATCCATTTCACCTCCTAAATGTTCATCATCCAGATCTCCCATAGCCATAATCATAAAACCATTCACTTTGTCTTCACAGGATGAATCACTATCTATGTCTTCTGAGGAGTTGTCATTGTTTGACACAAACTTTTCTTTTTACTATATTTCTTAAATTTGTATTTTTTTTCATCATTAGAGTTATGATCCTTTTTCTAGTGAGGACATTTAGATGAAAAATGACCTATCTTACCACAGTTAAAACATTTGAAAGGGATCTTTCCTTGATATTTTACTGATCCTTTCTTTAACCTTCTCACAAATTTTGCCTCAATATCATCGAATTTTGAATCAGTATTCTTGTCTAATTTAAAGGATGCTTCTTTAGTAATGGATTTATCTTTGATAATTATCATTTTATATGCAGTTAGAGTTCCTAGGAGTTGATCAATGGTCAGAGTTTTAAGATCATTTATTTCTTCTATTGCAGAGACTTTTGGATTAAATTTATCAAGGAGAGATCTTAAAATCTTCTGAACTAAAAATGATTCTTCAATTTTCTCACCAAGACCCTTCATGGCATTCACAATCTCTTCAACTCTTAAAAAATACTTGTTGAATCTTTCATCTTCATTCATATTTAGTTGTTCAAACTTCAATCTATATGTTTGAAGTTTGGCATCTTTTACTTTCTCATTTCCTTCATAACTGTTAATAAGTTTATCCCACATTTCTTTGGCAGTTTGAAGATGCATCACCTTTACAAAATCATCTTCTACAAGTCCATTCAAGATAGCATTCATTCCCTTAGAATTAAAGATAAATTCTAACTTATCATCCTTGGAAGATAGCACAACAGGCTTTGTGTATCCGGTCTCTACTACATCCCAGACATCAGCACCTAAGGCCATTACGTATGTTCTCATTCTAACCTTCCAAAAGGAAAAATGTGTTCCATCAAGCAAAGGAGGCTTACTGGATGAAGTCCCTTCATGACTTGTCATGTTTAATCTTACATATCTACCTTTAAATAAAAGGAACCCTCTCTGATACCATTTGTTGAAATTACTAAGACAACTGAGAGCGGGGGGTGAATCAGTCGTTACTGTGCTTAAACAATTTTAAGCCTACTAAACCATTTTTAATATTTCATCAAGTGACCATCAATATTATACATCATATGGACAACATAAATAATGAGCATTAATCACACATAAGATATACACAGAGACAGATTTTCACGAGGAAACCCATAAAGAGAGAAAACCTCTTCTTCTTCGAAATGATAGGCAGTATTTTAAGTTATGTACATCATCTATGTTTGATCACCAACTCAAAGTGAGGCTACTACCTCTATTTTAAAAGCTCCAACTTGTTGAGAGCACCAACTCTCTGGTTTCTCTAGCACCCACTAGAAGGAAGCACCAACTCCCTAAATATTCCAGCACCAACTGGATTTATACAAGCACCAACTAATGTACAGAAAACTCTGTGTTTTCCCGAGCACCACCCTGCCACCCTGTTTTTCTAGCCAGAACTAGATAGAAGATACAACTTCCAATATTCAAGCACCAACTTGAATATCAGAGGACCACAGTCCTCCATAGAACCACCCTTCCTCCCTGATTATGAATAAATGATTGACAAACAAACAATACAAGTATTTCAATTCTTACCCCTTCTTCACTATTCTGCAATTCTTCTCTGGTTCAAAAACTGTTCTATAGTTCTTCTCTGCTTCATGCTATTCTGCTATTCTTCTTTTGCTTCTGTCTATTCAACGACTGTTACTCATCTCTGAGTTTTATCTCATGCTCTGCATTCTTTCATTTTACCCTTCTTACAGCTCATCTCATTGTTTCGGTTAGAACAACCAACCTTACACAACCGCTACATCTCTCCTTTTATATACACCAGCCTCATCAGTTACTCCTCGAATCTCCTTGGGAAAAGAAGAAAACATCTCAACAACTAAATTGCCAACCGATCAAGAACCATGATTCGATTATGGTAACTGAAATGTAACTGAATAGTTAATCATGGAGATCAATAGTATCCCTTCGATCAGATGCTCAAATAACCAGCACCATTGGATTAAATCTGCAGGGTCTTGTGTTTAACGCATATGCCCACTGGTTGTGACCATGGGCCTAATCAAAATGCGTTTTGCATTTCGTATTTTGGCAATCCTATGTCGAAGGGTCTCGATGCTCCAAGTTGTGATCCCCAAATCTTCGAAAAGGATCTTAGCTAGACTGGCTCCTTCCCTTTGCGTGACCATGTAACCACATGTTGTGAACACTCGCTAACCAAACGAGCAATTCGTGATTCACGACTTCAGGAATCTTGTGGTGAAGAGTCTCGACTCTTCATGTTGCAATCACCGAAAAGGATCTTAGCTCCGCTAGCTCTTTCCCCTCACGTAACCATCGACGGTGACCACAGGCTGTGCCAAAAGGTGGCTCACAATTTTGCATTTCGGCATTCTTACTATCAGTGTCTTTGACTCCTCTAACTCCCAGTATCTGAAACTCTGAAATGGAGCCAGATTAACAGTCCACCATCCGCGGTGATTGGATGGCTCTCCTCTGCCTCAGTACTTGAGCCTTTGGGACTTTGAAGTGGAAACTCCCGAAACAAGAACTCATGAAGTGACGTCATTCTTGCGTCACTCAATGACGTGTCAAGAGTCGAGTGGCTGCCACGTGTCACTCAGAATTATGATTTCCAATGTCCTGAAAAACTGAAACAATTTGACACTTGTCCTTATATGCTCGTTCCACGTGTCCTTGCTATCATAAGTTGCCACCTGTCCTCATTGACGTGGTCTATCATGATCTACCTCCTAGATTTGACGGCCCAGATTTGTCTTCAATCCAACGGCTGAGATTATATCATGATTTTGCATATCGCGAGTTCGAGAGGTTAGGAGCCTCCTTCCTTTCACCTTTCAGTCAGTAAAATGTCAATCGCTCTCCATGTGTCCTCTGCATCCAACGTTCCACAACATACCTCAATCCAAGGGTTCAAATCAATCCTCAATCCGATGGCTCGGATCATTTTGGGATATTGCATATTGCAAGTTCCCACACCATGCTTCGTTGACTCCTCCACTATGAAAGTCAGTGAAATTCCAATCACTTTCCATGTGTTTTATGACTCTAACAGTTAGGATTGTTATCGCGATTTTTCATATCGCGAGTTCAAGGGGTTAGAGAACCTCTTTCCTTTGGATTTCCCAATCTGTGAAACTCTGAAATGAAACCTTTTTCATGCTCTGATTGTTTTCCACATGTCCTTCTTGGATCAATGGTCCTCCTGCTTTCAGAACTTTCTAAGCCTGCTTCATCTTGAACTTAAAGATCATGCTCCTTCTTCTGAATTCGACGATGGTCAGTCTTCGCACTCATATCTGATGCCTGAGCTATTTTCTCCTCTTATGTGCACTCCTCAAGTCTTAATTCGGATCTGACGGTTATCAGGAATTTTCAATGGGATCCAACGATCACTATTGGTCCTCCTTCTGAGCTTATGATGTTGATCTTTCCATTCCATCATTGTCGTTGTGTTGTTGATCATGATCTTTTCCATCAATGACAAACATGCATACTTTTCCTTTGTCTGAAAAACATGCCAACAATGTATGCATGCAAACCCACTACAAGCCACATACACCTATGTAACTTCTCAAAAAAAGAAAATTAACAGTCAACATGACCAGGAAAGGAGTACTGGTATGGCAGACCAAAATCCCTTGAAGACTCGGCAACTTATAGATAACTCAAAGAGGTGATTAAACTAATTAAAACACCCAAAAATATCCCCTAAAAACCCTAGAGGCTCCCCAGTACGGTCGCCAATTCTGTTATAGTGGAAAACCCCCTATGGACTACACTAGGGTTCAATCATGCATATATATCTAACCGTCTAAAGTCTCCTATGTTTAAAAACTATCCCAACAATACCCCACATTCATGCAAAAAATACAAAGTATAAGGATCTAATAGTCTTACCTTAAACTCTGCGTCCGGTGTCGATCTTTTTGCATTAGGTCACTTCTCGACTACAAGTCTCCTCCCAAGGTTGACCTACATTCACCAAAAGACAAAAAATAAACTACGAACATGCATATTATATATGAATTAGTGGGTTAGATTTCATAAAAAAATGTAAGTCAAACATGAAGATTGACCACATCATATGGTGGGACGGAAAAAGTACTTCTTTATATTAATCTCACAAAGTCACTTACAAAATGAGATCGGCGACTTCTCCTCAAACCCGGTCCTAGGATCCTCTTCACCAAGCTCCAACTGCTTCCATGTATCCTTCTTCTCTCACACTTATCTCTAGAGAAAGGGCATAGGCTTATGAATGAGGAAAAAGGCAAGAATAGGGAATTCTGGCTCAAAACTCAAAATGTGGCTGCAAATTCTTGGGGCAAGGGAGGAAAGTGAAATGGGTAGAGTTTCACTGTAGCTATGTTTCTCCTTGGAATGAGACCCCAAAACCTCCTTTTATATGAAAAAAGGATGGTTATTCGGTTGGGTTACGGGATATAGGCAGTGGATTAGTTGGGAAACTACCCAATAGCCCGTAATCTCAACAAATCCCTTACAACTTTTTCTTTTTTTGCAACTTTTGTGGGTATACGTGGGCTGTAATGGTGCAACTAGCATACGTATGCAGGTAGTAGTGGTGAAGGGTGCGCACATCTTCAAAAATTGTGCTTTTAAGAAGATTTGTTCAGTGTTGGCTTGGAAAAAATAGTAAGTAAGATGGCATGATGCCAGGTATGTATGTATGGTGCAATTTAGGGTTATAACACCCTTCATGAAATTGACTAAAATGGTCAATTAATTTATTGCACTAAGCTTTGGTTTCGTAGAGACTCAGCTACCATCTAATTGAGATCAAGATTAAATCTTGACCATTTATTTCGATGTGCATATATATTTTGTTCATGCCTAACTATTTTAGGCACCTGTGCTCTTCCTTCAACCTGCTTTACCTTTTACTGATGAACGGTTGAAATTACACCCATGAGTTGATCCAATGGCCTACCTTACTCCTGAGAATATCTTGATCCAACGGCTCTGACTTAATCTCCCGGTGAGATGGATGGTCCTTATTTCATCTAGGAACTTTGGACAGATCGATGGTTCAGATATAATCAATCATTGAGTGGATAGTTCTTATTCATTTTAAACATGTAATTTTACTTACAATTATTTCATGTGACAGGTTTGTGAACACTCGGACTTGCAGACTCACATGTCTTCTTGGGTGCCATCAGAATGCACGCCCAACTTTCGCAGCCTCCAAGATGAAATATACTTAGAATTATTTTATATGACGAGTTCATGGACTCTTGTACTTGTGGACTCACATGTCTTCTTATATGGTGTCATCAAAATTGACCCCTAACTTCTACAGCCTAAAAAATGAACCTATACTAAGAAAAAATTTCAAGTGGTTTTTCTCGAGTTCGCAAACTCTCTGACTCGCGAACTCACATGTCTTCCTGGGTTCGTAAACTCTCATGTCTTCTCAATTTCATGGATTCTCATACTTGCAGACTCGCGTGTCTTCTATGGTGTCATCAAAATTCACCCCCAACTTTCGCATCCTAAAAAATGAACCATACTTAGAAATTTTTAAGTGATATGGATAGAATATGATACTTAGCCATTTTTTGGTTGTTCATCAGACTCACAGAAAGAGATTCAAGCCATTTGATTATGATTTCATTTGGATCCAATGATCAACATCGTTTATTCATTCTTTACCGTCTGATTGTGGTCTTATTTTTATCCAATGATCAACATTATTCTTCATTCTTTATTGTTGATTCCTACAACTAGTATAGTTGGATACTTGTCTCCAATGATTGCCGAAGTGGCGAAGTTCCGAAGTTAGATTGGATTTGATCTATGGTTGAGGATTATTGTTCCCAGTGGTATGTGGAACGTCACATAACTCCTCATGGTTTGAGAGTTATGGCCTTATGAAGTTGAAGGACCCTCATATGATTGGCTTGAAACCCCAAAAGGTCAAAGAAGTCAAAGTGCTTGCAAAGAGGATTATTTAAATAATAAAGTGAAGTGACAAAGTCAAAGAGGATTATTTAAATAATAAAGTGAACTGACAAATTCAAAGAGGATTATTTAAATAATAAAGTGAAGTGAAAAAAATCAAAGAGGATTATTTAAATAATAAAGTGAAGTGACAAAGTCAAGGAGGATTATTTAAATAATAAAGTAAATAGAGAAATTTCTAATTATGGAAAGTGGTTATAAGAAGACTAACCCTAAAATGAGGAAAATGGGTTAAGTGGTCAAGTGGCTATTGGATACATGGACAAGTGGCAAATTGGGCAAAGCTATACATATGTGAATATGTGGACAAAGTGGCCTAGAAGATGCTTCTAAGGAAGCTACTTGGAGAGTATAAATAAGAGGCAAGGCTCTCTCATTTTAATCACACTTTAGAATATTGAATATATGTAGGTGACTGAGGTAACCAAAGGATATCTAAGCTGAATTTCAGATGGAAGGTGAAGTAAAGAAGGCCAAAATTCAAGGGAGGATAAATTCTTTTGATGATGCTTTCTAAGGTATGTTATTTACAGGCCATCTCACCATTTTCGAAATAAATTTTTTTCTAGAATGATTCAGGCCATGAAATAGGGAGGCCATTGAGAAAACATATCCAAGTAGCTATGGTACAAATTTCAGCTTGTGGGTCATTGTATTTTTGGAGTTACACTCTGTGGAAAATAGGGTTTGTGGCTAGTCCTGAAACTAGTCTAAAACATGTGTTTAAGGTAAAAACACCATAACTTCTTCATAAAAGATCCAATTTTAGTAAGACAAAATGTTTTGGTTAGAGTATAGTCTATAGTATTCTGTGTAAAATGTTCAGATCCATACAACAAATATTCCATGCGAGTCACTCTCTACAAGCTCTCTCTCTAGAATAAGCCAGAATTCAACAAGGTATGCCATTTTTGTTATAAATCCTTTTCTGAGAGGTTCCAAGCAGTGTCACCTGGAGGAATTGAATAAAACACAATTAAGAATGTTGTGTACTATTTTCATATCTTTATTCATTACAGGTACATATTTACAATTATTTCAAGTTAGGGTTGTTGACTAATCCAAAACTAGTCATGTGAGACTAAAGTAAAGTTTGATGAAAATGCTAGTATCTTGTTGTTAAAGTTAAGGAAGGTTTGCAGGTTGAGGTATAGGTTGGTGCATGGTTGATTCACATGTTTATGGTACAAGTTTATTACAGGTTGTTTGGTACAGGTTGGTGCATGGTTGATGCACTTGTTTATGGTATAGGTTGATTACAGGTTGAGGTACAGGTTGATGCATGGTTGATGCATGGTTTAGGTTATTGGTACAGTTTTTTTGATGCAGGTTGATTGGTACAGGTTTACAGCAATATATCTCATAGTGATAGTGTAGCAGTGGTTCCATCATTCTACTTATATGTCAAGGCGATTAGACGGGGCAAGGATAGGTGGTTGTATCCACCTTCCGGTTGTAGCTAGAGAACATAGGGGGTTTTAGCCTCCTTCTGGTTGTATACAGAGTATTGGGAAGTTGGAGATTCCCTCAGGTTGTAGCCTGAGAATATATGGGGTTGGAGCCTCTTTCCAGTTGCAGCTGGAAAACAAAGGAAGTTGGTGCCTCCAATGAATGTAATTCTTCAAGACATATAAGAAAAAACATTATGTGGTTTTCTCTCACTTTGGGTTTCCACGTAAAAACACTGGTGTACTGTGTATGTGTATGATTGTTCAGTTGTTCATTGTTTATTGACTCTGCAAATATTGGATGATAATGCTACATTGATATAACACTTGCATTATATGGTTAAAAAGGATTAGATTGCTCTATTACTGATTCACCCCACCTCTCAGTAATCCAATGATTGGTTTCAGAGTGAGGTTCCTTCAGAAATCAGTTTAACCATTGAAATGTAGATCATGGAGAGCAACAACATGTATAAAAATGGAATACCACAGTTTGATGGACAGAAGTATGCATTGTTGGATCATGTTGTCATTGATTCCAATGGTTTGATTGATTGATGTCAAGTGATTGATTGATGTCAAAGGATTGATTGATTGATGATTGATGTAATATAATATGTTTTGTCCTTGATGAGAATGCATAGATGAAGATGGATCAATGAGTTGTCATTGATACATGATGAAGATGGATCGATGTGGTTTCATTGGTATATGATGCATTGTTGACAAAATGTATAGATGAATCATTATTGTCTTATCATGATTGATAAGGTGCAAAAATGAATGAACTCCAAAGTGGTCCCCTTATGGTAAAAGCCCTCACGGGAAGACGCTTTGCGGATTGAGTTATCCTAGAAGAATGGTTGGAGGACCTATGCTTGTATGTGTAATAACGAGATGAAGATCAAGGAAATTGTTGGTGAAACTATCCTAGATGGATAGTGCTTGTCATGCCATTTCTGGTGGTATGTGGAATGTCACATAACTCCTCATGGTTTGAGAGTTATGGCCTTACGAAGATGAAGGACCCCCACATGAAGGCTTGAAGCCCCCAAGGTCAAAGAATTCAAAGTGACCTAAAAGAAAAAATCATTATTTAAATGATAAAGTAAAGTGACAAAGTCAAGGTGGATTATTTAAATAATAAACAGAAGTGACAAAATCAATAAATGATAAAGTAAGGTGACAAAATCAAGAAGGAATATTTATGGAAAATGGTTAACCCTAAAAATAAGGAAAATAGGTTAAGTGACCTAGAAAATGGTTAGTATTATTTAAATGATAAATTAAAGTGAAAAATTCAAGGTGGATTATTTAAATAATCAAGAGAAGTGACAAAATCAAGAAATGATAAAGTAAGGTGACAAAATCAAGAAGGAATATTTAAATGATAAAGTATTGGAGAACTTTCTATTTATGGAAAGTGGTTAACCCTAAAATAAG
>JASDQU010100567.1:247293-325943 GCA_032191745.1 Picea mariana
AGGTTGGTGCATGGTTGATGCTCTTGTTTATGGTACAGATTGATATCTGTTGAGGATTGTTGCCTCATCTCAGTTGGTGCTGAGAATGTAAGCTGAGTCTTGCATATAGAGCTAGTGCTCTTGTAGAGTTGTACTCTATTCAGTTGTTGCTGAAAAATCCCCGGATTGAAGTCCATAATAAAAAGAAAAATTGTACATACATCTTTTGTTCCTTGTGTTCCTTGTGTTCCTTGTGTTCCTTGTGGAGATGATTTGTTGATGATATATTGTTGATATATGTTGTTGATATGTATTCACATATAACTGGTTATTAATGATAACAATGAGTAATGAGTAAATGTCGAATGCTAACTAATGAGTTTTGTGTAAGAGGGAAGCTTTGGGAAAAAGATCCCCACACTCATTCACCCCCCCCCCCTCTAAGTGTGGTAGGTGTGTCCAAAAACGTTGATATAACACTTGCATTATATGGTTAAAAAGGATTAGATTACTCTATTACTGATTCACCCCCCCTCTTAGTAATCCAACAATTGGTTTCAGAGTGAGGTTCCTTCAGAAATCAGTTTAACCATTGAAATGTAGATTATGGAGAGCAAAAACATGTATAAAAATGGAATACCACAGTTTGATGGACAGAAGTATGCATTTTGGAGCATAAGGATGAATGTATATATACAAGCATAGGGATTTGAAATTTTGCAATCAATTATAGATGGATATACAGCACCAACAATTCCTCCAAAAAATGACAAAGCAGTGAAACTCGGTCAGAATAATTCCAAAGCCACAAATGCACTTCTGAATGGTGTTGGAGAATCAGTATTCACCAAAGTTGCACATTGTAAATCTGCTAAAGATATTTGTGACAAACTTCGAAATATTTATGAAGGATATTCAAAAGTCAAATCAGCAAAGCTTCAAACTTACAGAGGTCAGTTCAAACAACTAAAGATGAAGGAAGATGAGAATATTGAAGCTTATTTTTTACGTGTCGATGAAATAGTAAATGCAATCTTGGGATTGGGAGAAGAAATCAAAGAATTTGTAATTTCTCAAAAGGTACTAAGATATCTTTCTATGAGATTTGACCCTAAGATATCAGCACTAGAAGAAATAGCAGATCTAAACTCAATAAACATGGATGAACTACATGGAATATTCACAACATATGAAACGAGAACTTAACAGGAAAATCTAGATATAAAATAATTAGCCTTCAAATCATCCAAAAGGTCAAAGAAAAAGGAAAATCAAAAATAAAAAGAACATAGCAGCAGCAGTGACGTCTCGGAAGATGATGAACAAGCGACCAACTTTGTCAGAAGATTGAACAAGGGAACCAACTGCAGGTATAGAGGTAAGCTTCCTTTGATTTGTTTTAATTGTGATGGTATTGATCATTTTTCTAACAAATGCCCTCATAAAAAAAGGAGAAATGATGAAGGTTACTCAAATAGCAAACAAACATATAAAGGAAAAATAACCACAAAAAAAGTTTTCAAGAAAAGCTTATGCACCAAAGAATACATCTCATCATCAAATGAAGATGAAATCAGTGAAAGTGAGATAGAAAGAGTTATATCCATGGCAGTATAAGACTCTGATAAAGAAGACTTCGAAAAAGAATATGAAGAGGCCTAAAAAGAATATGAAGAGGCAGAAGAAGAATATGAAGAGGTGGAAGTTAACTACTGAGAAGAATTGTTGTGTGCCATAGAAGTTATCAAAAGAGAAAAGAAGAAAAACAAGAAACTACAAGCGGAACTAGACAAGAAAGAAGACACTCAGGAACTAGAACAAATGATCGCAAATTTGAAGGTTCAAATTGAAGAAGATAAAATAATTGAAGAAGCACTCAAAGAATAGCTAGAAGGAAGAGACAAGATCATTGGAAATTTGGAAGCAAAAATTGTCACATTAAGAAAGGATCTTCAAAAGAAAAATATAAAGAACAACTCAAAAGTTTTGAATGATATTATCAACAACCAAAAACCTCATCATGAAAAGTCCACACTTGGATACAATCAAACAGAAAAGGGATCAATCTCCAAAACAACAGAACAAGAAACATATCCAAAAATCTATGCAGAAGCAATCAAAAGGGATAGGAAGGTCTACAAAGAAAATTACAGGGACACTCCTCCACCAAGAAGATTCAGATTTCAAAATCAACAACCAACAGAAACAGATAGGCCTAAGGAAGAAGAATGATTCATAAGAGTACCTCCTTTCAGAAGGTATTCAACTCCCAGGTATCAAACTATCTTTTTTGGTTTATTCTATGCATGTAATAATTTCGGACATAAAGATGTGAATTGTAGAGCTAACAACAAGAACATAAACAAATTTTAAAATCATACACAAAAGGGTTATCCAAGAAGGCCTAGTGAAACACAGAGAAGAAGTTACAACAGGTTTGAATCTTTGAGCATTGAACTGGAATGCTACAAATATAAAAAAATTGGACACATGGCCAAAGATTGAAGAATGACAGTCCCTCCTAGAGAACCACAACAGAAAAATAGCAGTCACAGATAGGAACCTCTGAAAAGGACATGGATAAGAAAGAAGAATCAGTATAGCAATGAAGAATGCACACTCGCTCTACAAGCTAAGCAAAAGAAACATGGTTGGTATGTTGATAATGGTTGTTCAAAACACATGACAGGTGATAGAGACAGGTTACTTACATTAAGAAAGGAAAGAGATGGATCAGTCTCCTTCAGAAATGATGATTCAGCGAAAATCATTGGAAAAGGCACAGTCAGAATTGGGAACAAGAATACCAAGGCAGAAAATGTTCTACTAGTAGAAGATATGAAAAATAATCTTCTAAGTGTGAGACAAATGTGTGACCAAGGTCATAAAGTTACTTTTGATTCACAAAAGTGTGAGATAAGAAAAGAAGGTTCAGGAAAATTGATTGCAACAACTATGAGAACTTCAAGCAACATATATGTATTAAGTGAAATTGGAAATGAAAAGTGTTGCCTAGGAAAGGAAGATGAAAGTTGGCTATGGCATAGAAGAATGGGTCACATACATTTTGATAACCTTGTCAAATTTAGCAAAAGGGAAGCATTTAGATAAATTCCCTGGATCACGAAACCAACCAACACTTTATGCAAGCATTGTCAACAAGGAAAACAAACAAAGCCCAGGTTTAAATCAAAAGAATATTCAACGACAAGACCACTAGAAATTGTGCATACTGATCTAGTTGGACCAACTACAACAAAGGGTTTAAAAGGTGAGAAATACTTTATGTTATTAGTTGATGATTATACAAGAATGACTGCAGTTTTCTTTCTCAAGAATAAGTTAGAAGCTTTTGAAAACTTCAAGGTCTACAAGGAAATGGTTGAAAATGAAATGGATTCAAAAATCAAATATTTGAGATTTGATAATGGAGGAGAGTTCACTTCAAAGAAATTTGTTGACTATTGGAGCAGGCATGGAATAAAAAGGTAATTTTTTGTTGCTAAGACACCTCAACATAATGGAGTTGTTGAAAGAAAGAACAGGACAGTACAGGAAATGGCTCGAACAATGCTAATGGATTCCAAATTGACAGGTATCTTTTGGACACAAGGAGTGCATACAATAGTTCACATTTAAAATAGAGTAATGCTCAGAAACAACAATGACAAAACTCCCTACGAGCTATGGAAAGGAAGACCGGAAAATGTGAAGCACTTCAGAGTTTTTGGAAGCAAATGCTACATCAAAAGAGAATATGGTATAATGCTAAAGTTTGACTCTCGTGTGGAGAAAGGAGTACTTGTTGGTTACTCAAGTACAAGGAAAACATACAAGTTTTACAACCTCAGATTGAACAAAGTTTTGGAAAGCATCAACCTAACAATTGATGAAACAGGTAGACAAGAATTAAAAGAAGAAGAAAATGAATCAATGGAACAACTTTACGAAGAAGAAGTAGAAGATGAAAAAGAAGTATAAGGGGAAGATGAAGAGGATCTGATTGAAGCAAAAGAGAAATTTTAGAAAGTGCCTCCAAAGACACCTAGAAAACAAGTACAGAAGAATCATCTTTCAGATCAGATTATCGAAAATAAAGATGTAGGAGCTCAGACTAGAAGAAGAATTTGTTCACCAAAACAAACACACCTTGCACTCTCATATGCGATTGAACCAGCCTATCTTTAAGAGGCCAACATTCATGAATTTTGGAATAAGGCCATGGATAAAGAATTGGATCAAATAGAGAAAAATGACACTTGGGAATTGGTTCCAAGACCAAAGGATAAGAATGTGATCAGAACAAAGTGGGTATACAGGAATAAATTGAATGAATATGGACATGTTACAAGAAAAAAAGCTAGATTGGTATGTAAAGGATATGCACATTTTGAAGGAATCAACTTTGAAGAGACATTTACCTCAGTTTCCAGAAGGGAAGCAATCTGGTTGCTTTTAGCTTATGCATGCTCCAAAAATATTAAAGTGTATCAGATGTACGTAAAATCAACTTTTCTAAATGGGGAACTTGAAGAAGAAGTCTACATTGAACAACCAGAAGGATTCCAGTTGTCAGAGAATGCATATTATGTGTGTAAATTAAAGAAGTCCTTGTATGGTCTAAAATAGTCTCCTAAAGCATGGTACTCTAGACTGGATAAATATCTACAGCATGTAGGGTTCAAGAAAGGAAGTGCAGATAACAACCTCTACATCAAGGTAACTCAAGATAGTATTTTATTAATTGAAGTTTATGTTGATGATATTATTTTTTGAAGTACTGATGACAGGTTAAGCTAGAAATTTGCAAAGGACATTATTGTTGGGAAAAACACCCTACGGACTAGCAAATAGAGTTCAGACTTTGCATGCAGATTTGACCGAATAGAAACTACTTTCTACCTACATCCCTATATTTAAATCCCTTTTTCTCAGTAAATGCATGGAAAGGACCACCTACCTTGTTACTGGCGTTTGATGTCGATCCTCTGTTGTACTTGATTACTTGTTCGCAATGCTCCTTCCAAAGATGACCTGCACTTAAGACAAACAACAACTATGCATGCAAGTTGCTTCTATACTCACGGGTTAGAAATCAAACATAAACTAATCAAACCATAGAAAGTTCATGAATTGGGATGGGAAAAGCATTCTCTTTATTACTTAAAGTGAGTCAACTTACAAAATTTGAGACCGACCACCGCTCCTTGAACATGATCCTGGGCTCCTATTCTTCTGTCCTTCAACTACTTTGCTTTAAATCTCCTTTGGCATGAGGAAAGGCTAAAGGGTTAGGACAATGGAATACATAAATGGGCAGAGTTTCTTTGATATATTTTTTCCTACTCCAAAGGGTACCCCTACCCCTTCTTTTATAGACTAGAAGGAGCTAGGTTTTTGGACGAACCCTCAGCCATGCATGGCCGGGAGTTTCAGTTAAGTCACCCATAGCTTTTTGTTCTGTCAGAAACTTTCCTTTTTTTGTGCTTTTGTAGGTACACGCGGGTTGTTGTGAGTCAGCCAGCATGTACACATGTGTAGTAATGGGTTAGGGCGCGTGGGCCTTTACACAAGAGGATTTTCAAAGAGTTGTTCAGTAGAGTTTTGGCAAAGAAGGGATATGAGTTGGCCTGATGCCAGGTAAGCATGTGTGGTGCAATTTAGGGTTATAACAGATTCCCCCTAATGTGTGAGGTCATAAGAGCATCTGATGGCCAAAATACATTACCAATCCTTACTGATGTGCTGAGCGATTGAGCCCAAGGATCAGGAACCAGGAGGTGTCGTCTGCAAAATAAAAAATGTCTCACCGAGGAAGGCATACCCATGCTCAGGATAAAATAGAACCATGGCTACTAATCAAATACACTGTAGATCCATGTTAAATAACTATAAAGAGTAGCCGTGAACAATACACAGCGGAGCTACATCTCGAAATCAGAAAGATATACATGTAGAGTATCCATCTTCCAGAAGCTGATTCGGCCTGATGGCTAGAGATGAGATCTTCAGAGCTCGAGCAACAATTTCAAAATATTCAAAACTTGGGTAGGAGTGTAATATGAGTGTATGACTGCACTACCCAGAGGTCTTCAACGGCTCGTCGGTCATTGACGTGATAATCTTGATGATTAGACTGAAGGCTTCAATGATTTCGAACAAGGACTTGATTAGATGTTCGGGATGGTCAGGTATGCGAACAAGAGACATTTTGCAGAGGGGCTGACTCAGGCTTAGTGAAAAACTTACCTTGGAAAATAGCACGACACGTGATGAGACTCAGGAAGCATATATGTTAATCATAAGTCTACGAAGCAGGAGGCAACACAAACTATCCATATGTTTGGAAGGATAACCAAACGGTGGAGGACACAACTCTATATAGCGAGAAAAACTTCCTAAGGTTGTACTACATCCCATAGTCTAATGGTCAAACAGACAGATGTGCTTTATCCAAGGGTGAATCATTATGCTGCCAATAAAGAAAATACTTTTCCCATCCTCTTTTTGGGGTATATTTGATTTTTTTGTTCTTTTCGATAATTTTGGAAAAAGAATAAAGGAATATTACGTTACAATGGAGGAACAAGTATGGAAAACATACAAGCTCAAGGCATAAGGACAAGGCTGATGTTCTGGTGAAATGATACTAGGGAAAAATCCTCCGGCGACCAAAGGTGTTAAGACGCAGAAGCAAACTGTCACAAGGTTGGTGGATAAGGTATGCAAATGCGGTTGAGAAAACACACAATGGTAACGTCCTTCGATGTAAGTTTAATGAGCCCAAAAGAAGGTAATCTCGATGGTTTTTCATATTTAGAGAGTGTGAAAAAACATAAAAGGAGACTCCATTGGGGTACCTTTTTCGAAGATAGTCTAGTCGGTTCGAAAAAGGGATAAACTAGCACCGATTAGATGTCGATTCAAAACCATTTTAACGAGTGTGACAAGGACAAAATCACTCGGCTATTTTTTAACTTTCAAGGAGTCTGAAAAAAGCTTAACTATGGACTCCGTCAGGAATATTCTTCTGGACCAATTTAACAAGTGTGAAAGAATAAGGTCACTCGGCGATCTTTTCAATTTTAGGGAGTCTGAAAAGAGCTTAACTATGGACTCCGTGGGGGTTTCTTTTTCGTAAGTTTAGTCCCTCAGGCCCAAAAAAGGGATAAAATTATACCTGAGAGTACTCTTCTAAAGAACGGAAATTCAATAGAGTATACCTTTGTTCGTACAGTTGATCATCTGGACCGAAAAAGGGATAAACTACCGCTGGACAGACATTACTTCAAATTTCAGTTTAACGAGTGTGAAGGGCCACAAGATTGCTTAGCAATCTTTTCATTTTTAGAGGGTCTGAAAAGGGCTTAAAAGGAGACCCGTTTAAGGAATGTTCTTCTGGACCAATTTAATGAGTGTGAAGAAACAAGGTCACTCGGCAATCTTTTCATCTTTAAGGAGTCTGAAAAGGGCTTAAAGAAGACTCCATAATGGTTACTTTTCTCAGTTAATCCGGACGAGATCGAAAAGAATAAATACAGTCTCGCCAGATGTTTCTTTTGGATCTCAAAGCGAGCTTGAAAAACAACAAAGGTAGCCCATGATCGACACTTTGTGGGTTGATGTCAGGTATCTCTTCGTAAGACTAGGAAAAAATGTCGCGGAAATCTTTAAAAAGATCTGTATAGAGTTGAATCTCTCCAGGGGAGTATTCAGTTTCGACAAAGACATTCTCCATGATGTCAGGGTTTCGGGAGATGTTGATGGGTATAGTTTCAGCGATAGTCGCCATATTGCCCTCAGCATAAATTTCCTATGTAGCTAAGAGATTAATAGGACATGGCTGATCTCCCATTATGATCATAGTGAATTCTCCTGCTTTAATTCGGCTTAACTCTGGGAGGAAGTATGATCTGTGATGAATATCTTCCCAAGGTTTATTCAGACTAATCATTGCTTCGATTATTGCTTCATCAGAAGGTAAGACTAAGTCTAATGAATCGACGTTAGCGAGAGAACCCTGAGCCCTAATAGACTCTAGAAGTGGATATAACTCTTGTGCAGGAGTTGGATCAGGGTTAGTTGAAGCTTGCTGGACTAAAGAGTATGCAACGTCAGCGGCAGATAAGGGCATGGACATGCCTGGGTGCCCTATCTCATCCATCGTGGCTGATGGGGAAGGAAGAATCCAAGGATCCTCAAAGTAAGTCACGCGGAACGACGAAACTTGAAAAATTTCAACCTTATGGTGATTAGATATAAATTTGATATCGTCGTGAGGAGGTGGGTAATCGAAGGTACCCATCAAGGATGGGCACAAATCAAATCCTACGTTAACGACACCTGGTTAAGAATTATCAATCATCGAGACCGTGGATGCCCCCAAAGCTGGGTCAGGTCTGGAGAAAGACAATTGATCGATGTTCACTATCCGACCCTCGTGTGGAAACAACAAGACTCGAAAAACTGTAGCAACCACAGCTTGCATAGCATAAGTCCAACTCCGTCCTAACAAGAGGTTATAGTCGAGGGGATCATCGACTACCTCTACTTCGACACACATGGTTTTCCCTCCTAACTGCACAAGGAAAGAAAAAACGATGCCATGTGGTCGGAATGAACGATCGTCGAAAGCAGTGAGGAGAGTAGGTGATGGAGACAAAATGGGCTAGACAATGGCCTTCTATCATACTAACAACACAATGGCCTTCTATCATACTAACAACATAACACATGTCGAGGCACCCTCATCGACCACCGTGTGGAAGATATTCCAAGTAACAGTTTTCGTGGGATGAGCCACTACTATCTGAAACGCTACATGGTAAGGCAGATGAGGTTTTAAGTTGGTTGTATCTAACATGATGGTGCCCAGATTACAAGTCTCAATAGAGCCCAAAGCGGTTAACAAGGCTTTCCTCTGAGCAGGGTAGCTTTGGAGGACCTCCAAAGCAGACATTGCACAAGGGGTTTGTGATAAATCCTCCGCCACAGAGTAATTATGGGCGGCCCTTGCGTTTGGGTTGTGAGAAGATTTTTTAAATGCACCCTTTGGAATGTGTGTCATTGTTTCTCCCAACGTCTTCTGAATCTGTAGAGGAAAAGATGGGAGATCAGCTTCTTTACCCTTCTCTGAAGCGCTTAGTTTACTATAGTCGTGCGCTCTAGTTGATATGAAAGCATCACCCCTAACCATATATACATTCACGGATGAGGGATTGTTTGGAGGCGGGTAGGTTTCTTGGCTACCCCCTTCTGTGCTTGTAGAGGCTTGAGTTAAATTTTGCCCATGTTGAAAGGGATTAGTCAACACTGCTTGTTGTTGCTGTGTGACAAACTTTTGGGCCTCTGGAAGTCGAGGACAAAGATGGGTTGGGTGGTATTCCGTGCACAAGTTGCATGGATACCTCGCCTTCCATTTTTTTGTGTTGTCCCTGCCAGCATTATCAGTGGGTTTTTTATCCCCCTTACCCTTATTTTGTTGTTTTTTCTTCCCTTCAGGCTGCTGGGTGGCCTTTGGGTTAGTCGAATGCACGGTGTGTACTTCCGACGTTTGGGTAGGGGGAGAAACCAAAGAAGGAGTTTGGCTGGCCGTTGTGTGTTGTATGGATAATTGTTGCAACTGTTTTGTCAATTGCTCAGTGGGCTTGGTTTGTGCTGAACCAACAATACCATCGGCATGTGGTCTAGCTCTTTGTCTAGTTTTATCTAGTATCGAACATGGCGCATCTGGCAAGATGTTGTATAATAAACCAGACTGAGAATAGATGAGCTCAAACTGTTGAGCCCTCATGATGGCATATTCTTCAGAGAAAACTTCGAATGTCACGACGTCTTTGGATAACTGTGGGACCAAAGACTTAAGGAACCACTCAAGAAGGAATGCTGGTGGGACTGGTACCTTGATTAAACTCTTCCGGCGTCTCCACTCTCGGATGTGATCAGAGATATGGTCCGTTGTTGTTTGTTCAAAATTGGCGAGCAGCTCTATGCCAGTGTCGTATCTCACAGGTAACTGGAAATGGTTAAGGAAGGCCATCGCCAGTTCACCAAAAGAAGAGTATCTTGAGCGATCGAGCTCGATGTACCATTTTGCAGCACTTCCAATAAGAGTACCTTGAAACAATCGCAATTGTATGGAGTCATCTTTCAATGAGTTAGATGAGCACCAAAGATGAAAGGTAGTCACATGATCACCTAGATCTTCATTAGGCTTGGCCTCTAACTTTGGAATGTCCGAAGGCAACTTCGTCAGCATAAGAGGCCAACGTGGATCATGACAAATAGGATCATTCAACAACCTTGTCAAATCTGGCAAGTGTAAAGTCACCAGGAATGGTAGTTTGGGCTGTTGCTGATAACCTAGGAAAAAGGGTCCTGGAGTTTGACTGGCACCAAGTTGCCAGGAAAAGTTTGGCTGCTGGCCCGGATTCTGGTAGAAACCATGGCCCTGACCAGCATAAGGATTTTGCATCTGTGGAGACATTATCGGTTGATTTCCCAAAAAGGACATAGGTTGTTGGGCATGCATTGTATTCAAAGGACTTTGGGAAGGATTACCCCATGCCGGTCCTGTGGGGAGAGGCATAGTAGTCTGTCTGGGGTTCCATTGACTATGGAAAGAATTACCCCAGAACGACATTCCGAAGGAGGGAATGGATCCTTGTCCTGAATTCCAACGTCCTGCTATATGTGCCCCCTGTGCAGGAATAGTACCCTGCGCAGGAGTAGATTGTCCAAAAATGGGGTTGCCCCCAGTCGAGAAAGTGGATGATGAGAAAGTGTGGTTACCAAATGTTTTGTTCCAAGAAAACGGTGTCAAACCTACCGGCATACTGTGCGAAGGTGGTCCCTGACTCCTCGCTCCAAATAAACTATTGTGTGTAGGTTGCCCGGCGGATTGTTGATGCGAACCACCAAGCGAAGGGGACGAAGGAGGGTATGACCTCATGTATAAGGAAAAGCATTAAAAGGGACAGGAGTGCCCCCAAGGTGACCTTGCAGAGGAGCGCTAGAGCTCCCTACCCCCATACCCAAAGTCTTTAAAGTGGAGTAGGTTAGTACAGGACTTGTACCCGAACTAGGCATACTATATGAGAATTGAGGGCCTGTCACACTAGGTGTGAAGGGGGTTGTGGCCATCACCATAAACTGGTTCAGTCCACTGTGCAACATAGTTACGGTCGAGACCATGGTGGCTCAGACCGATGATGGTAGGTTAGGATATAAATCTCCTGTGGTGACAACTGTGGTGGGAATTGAAGAATTCCCAGAAGAAGTAACAGCATTTGTTTCCATTGCTGTGTGAGGCACTGTCTGGCGTTCGTGAAATTGGATTGGTACAATAAACGGTGCCAAGATATCAGTGGTTGGGGTTTCAACAGAGCCAAGAGAAGTTTCTCCAAGGTCCAAAATGGTTGATTCCTCCAGGGGTTGTTCGGGCACAAAGGTTTGTAACCCGATCGCTTCAAAAGACCCTTGTTGGTCTAGCTTCCACCTTAATGGTGGCAGGGGTGGCTCCAGTGTAACCGACAGCAGGCCAAGAAGCCTTCGTGACCGGCAGAGCTTGGGATCCTCCACTATGTGAGAAGATCCAAGACACACTAAGGTAGCCTAAACATTTAAAAGTAACACACACTAAAAAAGAAGCCCCTAAGAGATAAGACAAGTAATCACTAAACTATTTGGAAGAACAGTTACAACAACCAACACTAGAGCAACTTACCGGTGCAAGTGCAACTCGAACATGAAAGAACCCTCCGGGTATACTCTACAAAGCATGGCCCGATGTCTGTCCTAGGTACCGTGGTATACCCCCGCAGTCACCTGTGTATGTCCCTAAAAAGATTGGCAACTAGGTTGCCCGCACGCAAATAGTCACCAGGCGGGTACAGTCGAAAGTCGGGTAGACCACAATGAGCAGGGTATCAAGCCTGAAACCTGTCAAGGGTATCGAGNAAAAATATTGGCAACTAGGTTGCCCGCACGCAAATAGTCACCAGGCGGGTACAGTCGAAATTCAGGTAGACCACAATGAGCAGGGTATCAAGCCTGAAACCTGTCAAGGGTATCGAGAGAAAATGTTCTGGAAGACAACTGAGTACCTTGAATAGATTCGAGACCCATGAATCCCCGTGGCAAATGCAAAAGATGAAATCCCAAAACAAGCCCTCTATATGTGTTCTCCACTATGATTGGTCCGGCTTTGGAGGGGTTATCTCCGCTACCTTTCTGCACGTGACCTCGTGTTTATCCCCTGTGTTAGAGGGGGATCCCAGATAACTTCCACGAAACTGGACTTAGACACTCCCTATCTTAGACTCTAATGTTTGGTTTTAAATGGCCTTGAAGAGTTTCCTCTCCAACCTAATCTAAGGCCCTAGTCTTGAACTAGTTTGTGAACCCTACAAACATAAAAGTCTAGTAGATTTTAAAATTAGCATTGCTTTTATGTCTTTGTCTTATGTCGAGGGGTATGAGGGTGAAACTGATGATGTGTAAAAGACGAAACCAAAAAAATGAATAAAAAGGCTGGAAACAAAACTTTTACTGAATGCAAAATTTCAAAAACTTTTCACAAAGAAATATTTTTAATTTTTTCTAAGATTTTGGACAGCAAACTCAAAGGAATTTCACTCGACCATGAGCTACTTATGATCTAAGTGAACTGTAAAAACTTACGAAATAAAATATTTTTCCCTAGCTAATGATGCAAAAACACACTTTTCAACCAAAGAAGAAACTGAAAAGAGATTTTTTTTTATTATTATTTAAGTGCTAGTAAAGCAAGAAAGGGAAAATACCGACAAGCAAAAACCAAGAAAAACAATTATGGCTTAAAGCACAGATCACAAAGATTCAGATTAAAGAATCACACAATGGCAATTGTAAAAACAATGACTCTCACGCTTGTCTAAAAACCATAAAAATATATATATATATATATATATATTTCTGTCAACTATTAATTGAGAAAAAGAAGGCTAAGGGTAAGATGAATCCTAAGCTACTGATTGTTCAAACATAGATTCAAACACCTGAGAGGAATACTTCTTATCAAAGGAGGGGATGACTACCCCACCCTAAACAAAAAGTAGCATGTACAAGCACACGACTGTCACTCAAGTAGCACACGTGAAAATGCATCCTGAACAGAGACAGAGGGCGTGTACACGTGGGTTGACCTTGTACAGGTCGCGTCTATATCTAAACTCTAAGGAAAAATATGAAAACAGACAAACCAGACTAGGAAGAGACCTCTGGTATTGATAACTAGGATCCCTTGAAGGCTTGGATACTCTTTCTAACAGAAAAACAAATAATGCAAGGAAAAATAATAAGGCAAAAAACAATTTGAGATAGGACTATTAGCAAACAAGACTCAGACAGAATTCTAGAAAACCCCTTGAGAATGTGTGATTCTAATAAGGAAGAGGAGGACTGCCTCTAAGGTTCTCCGAACTCCTACACGCTACTGCTATCTCTACAACGAGCATTTACATGCGGTTTGTAAGAGGATAGGGCGCGAGTACATGTGTTCAGGCCTTATGCAGGCCACGTGTACCTATGTGTGTCCCGAAAAATACAGCCAAGCAAAAGTGAGGGAAATCTGGTATGGAAAACCAGACTCCCTGCTAGCTCAGACCTTACAGAAACGAAAGAAAAAGACAGGCAAGGGGAAAAAAAAACTAGTCTTTAAATTACCCAAAAACTAAAATAAAAATTCCAGGAACCCTAAAGAGTATTCTCCCCAGTGGATTCGCCAATTCTATTGTTGGGAAAAACACCCTACGGACTAGCGAATAGAGTTCAGACTTTGCATGCAGATTTGATCGAATAGAAACTATTTTCTACCTACATCCCTAGATTTAAATCCCTTTTTCTCAGTAAATGCATGGAAAGGAACACCTACCTTATTACCGGCGTTCGATGTCAATCCTTCGTTGTGCTTGATTACTTGTTCGCAATGCTCCTTCCAAAGATGACCTACACTCAAGACAAACAACAACTATGCATGCATGCTACTTCTATACTCACGGGTCAGAAATCAAACATAAACTAATCAAACCATAGAAAGTTCATGAATTGGGACGGGAAAATCATTCTCTTTATTACTTAAAGTGAGTCAACTTACAAAAGTTGAGACCAGCCACCGCTCCTTGAACCTGATCCTGGGCTCCTCTTCTTTTGTCCTTCAACTGCTTTGCTTTAAATATCCTTTGGCATGAGGAAAGGCTAAAGGGTTGGGACAATGGAATACATAAATGGGCAGAGCTTCTTTGCTATATTTTTTCCTCCTCCAAATGATACCCCTACCCCTTCTTTTATAGGCTAGAAGGAGCTAGGTTTTTGGATGAACCCTCGGCCATGCATGGTCGGGAGTTTCAGTTAACTCACCCATAGCTTTTTGTTCCGTCGGCAACTTTCCTTTTTTCATGATTTTGTAGGTACATGCGGGCTATTGTGAGTTAGCCAGTGTGTACACACGTGCAGTAATGGGTTAGGGTGTGTGGGCCTTTACATAAGAGGATTTTCAAAGAGTTGTTCAGCAGAGTTTTGGCAAAGAAGGGATATGAGTTGGCCTAATGCCAGGTAAGAATGTGTGGTGCAATTTAGGGTTATAACAAACATGCAAAATGAATTTGAAATTTCATTACTTGGAGAACTATCCTTCTTTCTGGGTCTTCAGATACGTCAAATCAACCAAGGAAATTTTATTTCTCAAACCAATTATATCATAGAAATGCTAAAGAGATTCGGAATGGAAGATTGCAAACCAGTTATCACTCCCATGCAAACCAGTTTCAAGTTGAGAAAAGATGATGATTCAAAGTCTACAAATTAGAGGAAATATAGGTCAATGATTGGTAGCCTACTATATGTGACATCATCCAGACCAGATGTAATGCAGGTAGTTGGACAGGTGGCACGATTTCAAGCAGCACCAAAGGAATCACATTTATTAGCAGTGAAGAGAATTTTCAAATATATGAAAGGAACATAAGAGTTTAGATTATGGTATCCCAAAGGAAAGGATATATCATTTATTGCCTACACAAATGCAGATTGGGAAGGTTGAATTGATGATCGACGAAGACCCATTGGAGCAGGGTTCTACTTGGGTGAGTGTTTAGTATCATGGCTAAGAAATAAACAATCATCAGTATCTTTATCTACAGTCGGGTCAGAGCATATTGCAGCAACAACATGTTGTACACAGGTTCTATGCATGAAACAAACTCTAACAGATATACAGGTTGAGTATGATGAGCCCATTCCAATATATTGTGATAATACAAGCTCCATCGGTATCTCAAAGAACCCGGTGATGCACTCCAAGACGAAGCACATTCCAATCAAGTATCACTTTCTACGGGAACAGGTTGCAGAAAAGAACATCAGATTTGAATATGTGGGCACAAAAGAACAAGTGGCAGACATCTTTACAAAATCGCTTCCACGGGAAGACTTTGAGTATCTTCTCTAGAGTCTCGGAGTTATTTCTACTCCAAAATGAATTATTTTGAATTTTTATCTTATATGTCTTAGATGTACATGAGGAAGCACCATAAAGAGGACAGTTCAGGTTGGGATATCAGACGAGTCAATTAGGGGGAGCAGACCCAAATGAAAAGATACCTTTTCCATTGATGACAAAGGGGGGTATATTTATCAGATGCAGAGGACAGAGGCATGGTTCCAGGGGGAGCATTGGTCACAGAGATGCAGGCATGGTTCCAGGGGGAGCATGAGTGACATGATTTTAGTATTGCATCAGAGTGTTTCCATCAATGCCAAAGGGGGATATTGTTGATTAATTGGGTTGGTTGTCATTGATGGCAACCCTTGAAGTACGGTAGCAAATTCCAGTAGCACAAAGTTTTGGGTAATGGACCCAAGTTTTTTTTATGTATAATGGTATGAGTTTTGATATATTTGTAGGTAATATTATTCTAGATGGATAGTGCATGTCATGTCATTTCCGGTGGTATGTGGAACATCACATAACTCCTCACGGTTTGAGACTTATGGCCTTACGAAGTTGAAGGACCCTCATATGATTGGATTGAAACCCCAAAAGGTCAAAGAAGTCAAAGTTCTTGCAAGGAGGATTATTTAAATAGTAAATTGAAGTGAAAAAGTCAAAGAGGATTATTTAAATAATAAAGTGAAGTGACAAAATCAAAGAGTATTATTTAAATAATAAAGTGAAGTGACAAAGTTAAGGAGGATTATTTAAATAATAAAGTAAATGGAGAATTTTCTAATTATGGAAGGAAGTTATAAGAAGGATAATCCTAAAATGATGAAAATGGGTTAAGTGGTCAAGTGGTTATTGTATACATGGACAAGTGGCAAATTGGGAAAACATGGACATAAGTGACTATGTGGACAAAGTGGCCTAGAAGATGCTTCTAAGGAAGCTACTTGGAGAGTATAAATAAGAGGAAATGCTCTCTCATTTTAATCACACTTGAGCATATTTAATATCTATAGGTGACTGAGGTAACCAAAGGATATCTAAGCCAAATTTTAGAGGGAATGTGAAGTAAATAAGGCCGAAATTCAAGGGAGGATAAATTCTTTTGATGATGCTTTCTAAGGTATGTTATTTACAGGTCATCTCACCATTTTTGCAATAACTGTTTTTCTAGAATGATTCAGACCGTGAAATTTGGAGGCCATTGAAAAAACATATCCAAGTAGTTGTGGTACTAATTTTAGCTTGTGGGTCGTTGTATTTTTGGAGTTACACTCCATGGAAAATAGGGTTTGTGGCTAGTCCTAAAACTAGTCTAAAACAGGTGTTTCGGGTAAAAATGTCATAACTTCTTCATAACATATCCAATTTTAGTAAGACAAAATGTGTTGGTTAGAGTATGGTCTATCGTATTCTATGTAAAAAATTTATATCCACAAAACAAATATTTTGTGTGGGGCACGCTCTACAAGTTTTCTCTCTAGAATAAGCCAGAATTCAACAAGGTATGTCATTTTTGCTATAACTCCTTTTCTGAGAGGTTCCAAGTAGTGACACCTGGAGGAATTGCATAAAACACACTGAAGAACATTATGTACTATTTTCATATCTTTATTCATTACAGGTACATATTTATGATTATTTCAAGTTAGGGTTGTTGACTAATCCTAAACTAGTCATGTGAGACTAAAGTAAAGTTTGATGAAAATGTTAGTCTCTTGTTGTTAAAATTAAGGAAGGTTTGCAGGTCGAGGTACAGGTTGGCTCATGGTTGATGCATTTGTTTATGGTACAAGTTGATTACAAGTTGTTTGGCACATGTTGGTGCATGTTTGATTCACTTGTTTATTTTACAAGTTGATTACAGGTTGATGCATGGTTGATGCATGGTTCAGGTTATTGGTACAGGTTTACATTAGTATGTCTCACAATGATAGTGTGACAGTGGTTCCATCATTCTACTTATACGTCAGGGCGGTTGGACGGGGCAAGGACAGGTGGTTGTAGCCACCTTTCGGTTGTAGCCAGAGAACATAGGAGGTTTTACCATAGGGGGTTTTAGCCTCCTTCTGGTTGTAGCCAAAGAATTGGGGAGTTGGAGCTTCCCTCAGGTTGTAACCTAAGAAACTAGGGGGTTGGAGCCTCCTTCTAGTTGCATCTGGAAAACAAAGGAAGTTGGCGCTTCCAATGAATGTAATTATTCAACACATATAAGAAAAAACATTGTGTGGTTTTCTCCCGCTTTGGGTTTCCACGTAAAAACATTGGTGTACTTTGTATGTGTATGATTGTTCATTTATTCATTGTTTATTTACTCTACAAATATTGGATGATAATGCTACATTGATATAACACTTGCATTATATGGTTAAAAAGGATTAGACTATTTTATTACTAATTCACCCCCCCTCTCAGTAATCCAACAAAATAAACAAGGAAAGAGGGAAAAACTCATGGGAAATACCCCCCCTCAAAGTAAAATGTATGTAAAAATAAGAACTGACAGTTGCTAGGAAACCGTGTCCTTCACTCCAAGATGACTGCACAGAGAATGGAACTTTTACTCAATGATGGTCTTGGTGAAGATGTCTACAGTCTGTTCTACTGAAGGACAGAACTGCAGGTCTATGATCCCCTCATGTACCAAGTTCCGGATGTAGTTCATGTGGATCTCGATGTGATTTGTTTGTTTCCTTTGAAATGGATCTCTCCATAACTTCAAAGTGCTCTGGTTGTCACACCATATGAAGATCGGCCAATGAAACTGAATGCCCAACTCAGTGAGAAAATGGTGTAGCCACATAGCCTGAAAGGTTATGTTAACTACCCCTATGTACTCTTCCTCAGCTGAAGATAGAGAAATATAATCTTTCTTCTTGCTCAACCAATAGATATGCTCAGAACCAAGACTGAGTGAGTAACTAGATGTGTACTTGCAATCAATGTTATCACCAACCCAGTTAGAATCAGTGAACCCGATGAGGTCCAATGTAGAGTCTATTGAATAGTTAATCCCAAAGGTGATGGTGCCCTATATGTATCAAAGGATATGCTTTGCAGCCTTCCAATGTATCCCATGTGGCTCTTGCATGAACCTAAAGATTTCTCCCACTGCATAGGAGAGTTCTAGTCTAGAGTGTGTGAGATACAACTGTTGAAAAGTCAACAAGAAACATGTGTCTAATTTACTTTTACCTTAAATAAATTGGACAATAAATATTAATCTATTATTTCATGCATAACTGAGTGAGTTGAATTTGTAACAAAATTATAAGTGTAGTTAAGTGAGTTAAGATCAGTTGTACTAGTTGTAACTAAACATGCACTAGTGAGAGTTCAGTTAATCAGTGAACTCACATGCAACTGAAGATTATCCACGGTTAACTACATGCATGTCAGATCCAGTGGAGACCCAATTTAGATAACAGGTGAAAGGGATAGTTTGGCTATCAGTTGTGATTTGATCACACATGCAGTGGATATGCTTATGAGCATGTGCAAACTAGGCAATTTGTCAATGATCATTGTGAGAATTTGAATTGCATAGATTGTGCAGAGGAGACAGGTTGTCTGGACACGAAGAATTGGCACATGTATTTGTTGATTTGTGTATGACAATGTGAGACGATTGTATTGTACTGAGAGCTCTTGGATTAGAGTTTTGTATGAGATTGTTTCATGATTCATGATATACATAATATATGATAGTAGGGTTTTTAGCTTTACGCTTTCCCGATAAAACTTTTGTGTTATGTGTTCTTGATATTTCACTTTGTGATTGTGGTTGTGATCGTAGTTTAATTTTCCATAAAAATAATAGTAGAAGCGATTTTGTATTTAACAGTGGCATAATTGTTAGATCAGGATAATCGCAGGAAATACTTAATTTGTATTGAAATTTCTACATGGTATCAAAGCCACGGAGACCACGGAGCCATGGAAGTGAGGTGCGAACATAATTTCATCCTCGCAGGTCCCATCTCTAGCAGGGTGCGAAATTTAGAACTGTAGACTACACTCAGTTCTCAAAGAATAAATTCTCACACCCTAGACAAAGGAGAGGTGCGAACTTCAAGGTGATTCTCGCAGGCTTCTTAAGGGAGAAGTGTGAACTCCCCTCACCCTACACTGAAGTACAGTGAGAACTTCCCAGTCAAGTTCGTAGGCTATACACTAGTAGGGTGTGAACTTCCCAGGAAAGTTCACAGGCTAGACATTGGCAGGGTATGAACTTCCCTCAGGCTACTCTCAGGTGGGGTGTGAACCTCCCAGGGAAAGAGGGATTGCAGCAGTTGAGTTTTGGTGGTTGGATAACACTCGAATTTGCAAGATTTTCTTGGTGCGACAGTTGAATCAAGATAGAAAATGTCTTTCAATGGCTTGAGGTTGGAGTATGCACTCGAGGGCATCTCGAACTACATTGCTTGGAAGGACAGGATGGAGGAAATACTCAAAGACAATGGCTTGAAGGATTACATTGACAGAGATGTTCCTAAGCTGGATGTGACAGATACTACAAATATTGATGCATGGAAAAAGAAAGTGGTGAAGGCGAGGAGGATTCTATTGGAGGGAGTACGAGACCACATTGTCTCAAGTCTCCATGGGAAAACCACACCACATGCAATGTGGAAGGTTTTGACAGATCTGTTCCAAAACAGTAGCGACCATAGGAAATTGGCGCTCAAAGATAAACTCAGGAAGATCAAGATGGAGAAGGGCGACACCATTATAAAATATCTCACAAAGTTTTTCCAATGTCGGGATGAGCTTGGAAGTGTGGGAATAACAGTCGTTGCTGATGATTTGGTGAGCTTGGAACTCCTAGGACTTCCCAAGAGTTGGCACAGTTATCAAGACTCTGTCAATGGAAGGGGAAAATTGTCGGATTGGGAACGACTATGGTTGGATCTAGTGCAAGAGGAGTTCAGGCGGAACACCAGAGATGGATCTTCATCAAAGCGTGATGATGAAGAGGATTGTGCTTTGACTGCCAAGGAAAGGAAAGGGAAAGGAAAGAAATTCCATCCAAAATCTGAGTCTAAAGTCAAGAAGTTGGATTTGTCCAAAGTGAAGTGTTTTCACTGTCACGAACATGGGCATCTCGCTACTAACTGTCCACAGAAGAAGAAGAACAAGACAGTTGTTGGATCTGCAACTGGTGAGGCTCTTGTCTTACAATTTGAGCTTGACTTCACTTTGATCACATGCATGGCTTCAAGTGCATCGGGATCGATGTGGTATTTGGATAGTGGTTCTTCCTTTCACATGATGGGAGATAAAGAGTCTTTCATTGACTTGGAAGAGAAAGATCTCAGAATGCATATAGAGATGGGCGATGATGGACGATACAGTGAAACTGGTATTGGTACCATTACCTTTCAGAGGGAGTCTGTTAAACCATTTCAATTAAAAAATGTTATGCATGTTCCAGGTCTAAAGAAAAACCTGGTCTCAGTCGCAATGTTCGAGGACAGAGGCTATGATGTTGTTTTTAGTAGTGGTAAAGCCTATTTGCGACATAAAGCAATGGTTCAAGTCAAGAAGATAGGGATTCGAGTTAAGAATCTCTACATGCTGGAGGTAGATGGTTGTGGTGCCATGATAGGAAAGGTGGAAAAAGTGGTGATCCGGGATGAGGGTGAATTATGGCACAGGAAATTGGGCCATCTTCATCATGGAGCCTTGAAGATCATGCAGCAAATATCTACTGGACTTCCAAGGGGAACACTTGCTCAGTTAGATCAGTGCAAGGGGTGCACTCTAGGGAAGTATGTAAAGTCCACCTTTCATGAAAAGGAGAACCGTACTTCGGTGATCCTGGAGAGAATTCACACGAATGTGTGTGGACCATTCTCGGTTGCTTCAACAGCAAAACATAGGTATTATGTTATTTTTGTTGATGATTTTTCTCGTAAATGTTGGATATTCTTCATGCAGAAGAAGGATCAAACATTCTCAAAGTTCTGTGAGTTTAAATCATTGGTGGAGAAAGAGTTGGGGAAGCAAGTGAAGGCTCTAAGGAGAGATAATGGTGGAGAATACATCTCTAACGAATTCAAAGACTTCTGCAGCAAAGAAGGAATTCGAAGAGAACTAATAGCGCCTCATAACCCATAGCAAAATGAGTTCGCGGAGAGAAAGAACAGAATGTTCGTGGGTGCAGCACGAGCGATGTTGCATGATCAGGGCCTACCAATGCATTTATGGGAAGAAGCATGCAATACTACAGTTTATGTGCAGAACCATTGTCCTCATAGAGTACTTGGCATGAGTAAACCTGAAGAAGCTTTTACAGGTAAGAAACCTGATGTTTCTCATTTTAAAAATTTTGGCTCATCTGTTTATGTGCATGTGACCAAGGATTCCAGGAAGAAGCTGGAACCAACTGTTGAAGTTGGGATATTTTTGGGGTACACGGAAACACCCCATANAGAAGCATGCAATACTACAGTTTATGTGCAGAACCATTGTCCTCATAGAGTACTTGGCATGAGTAAACCTGAAGAAGCTTTTACAGGTAAGAAACCTGATGTTTCTCATTTTAAAAATTTTGGCTCATCTATTTATGTGCATGTGACCAAGGATTCCAGGAAGAAGCTGGAACCAACTGTTGAAGTTGGGATATTTTTGGGGTACACGGAAACATCCCATAATTATCGTGTGTATTTGCCAAACAGTAATACGATGAGGGGAAAGCCATGCGGTTGTTGCTTGAGAGGGAGCTAGACTTGCATGCAGAAGAGGAATTGTTGGTTCCCAAGGATGAGTCTCAAGATGTGGATCAGCCACATGAAGAGGTTCATGGAGTGGAGGAAACCACTCAAGTAGAGCCATCCATCAAAAATGGCTTAAAGTGCACCACGGAAGCTAATAGATTGAGACTAGATGTTGCACAAAATGTAGGATCCCCTACTTCACAGCGCAGACAGAGACAATCTCCTAATCGATTTGTTGGATACATGGCTGTCATGAGAAAATGTATTGTGACTTAACCATCTTCCTTTCAAGAAGTAGTGCAGGACCCCACTTGGGTTGATGCTATGGTAGAGGATTATGACTCCATTGTCAAAAACAATGCATGGGAAATTGTCCCAAGACCGATTGATAAATCAGTGGTAGGATCGAGATGGATCTACAAGGTAAAGCAAACTGTTGATGGGAGTGTGGAGAAATACAAGGCCATTTTTTTGGCCCAGGGCTTCTCACAGATCAAGGGGATAGATTATGATGAGACATTTGCACCTATCACAAAGTACTCTTCCATAATATCCATCCTTGCACTCTCAGCGCAAATGGGATGGCGCATTCATCAAATGGATGTAAAAACTGTGTTCCTCAATGGGATCATTGAGGAAGAAGTGTACATTGAACAGCCAGAAGGTTTTGAGACCTTTGATAGAGAGTCGCATGTGTGCAGACTCAAGAGAGCACTGTATGGGCTAAAGAAAGCACCCTTTGCTTGGTACACTCAGATAGAAAGCTATTTCACTGGATTGGGATTCACCAAAAGTGAAGCGAATGCAAACCTATACCAAATTGTGGTGGAGGGTAAGCTTTTAATCATTGTGCTTTATGTTGATGATTTAATACTGACTGGTGATGAGCAGCTAATACACTCATGCAAGGAGGACCTTTCAAAGGAGTTTGAGATGAAGGATTTGGGCCTTCTTCATTATTTCCTTGGATTGGAAATATGGCAGTGAGATGGTGAACTTTTTGTGTGTCAAGGAAAGTATGCAAGGGAGATACTGGGTAAGTTTCACATTGAGGGTTGAAAACCCATGGATACTCCTCTTCCAAGAAACTGGAGGAAAGAGGATGCTACTTCTAGAGAGGTAGTGGATGCTACTATCTATCGACAGTTAGTGGGTTCGCTAATGTATTTAGTGAACACGAGACCGGACATTTGCTATGCGGTTAACCAGCTAAGTCAAGCGATGGTTAAGCCTACCAAACTCTTTTGGAAGGTAGGTAAGCCTGTCCTGAGATATCTGAAGGGCACATATGAGTATGGATTATGGTACAGATAGATGGATGAGGTGAAGTTGCATGGCTTCATGGATGCAGAGTGGGCAAGCAGCCCAATGGACAGAAAGAGCACATCAGGGGGGATCTTTAGTATCAGATCTACAGTTGTTTCTTGGTACAGTAGGAAACAGAGATCCATGGCACTTAGTTCAGCGGAAGAGGAATACATGGCAACGAGTCAAGCTGCATGTGAGGCTATCTGGATGAGGAAAATATTGGTTGGTTTGTTTGGTTCTCATTTAGATCCGACAGTGATTTATTATGATAATCAAAGTTGCATTAAACTCTCAATTAATCATATGTTTCATGACAGATCTAAGCATATAGATATCTGGTATCATCATCTCAGAGATTGTGTGTAGCGGAAGATCATGTTGCTTCAACACATTCCTACAAAAGATCAGGATGCAGACATTCTGACGAAGGCACTCACCAGGAGAAAATTTGAATATCATAGAGACCGGATTGGGGTGAAGGATAATCCCTTTCTTGTTGAGAGGGAGTGTTGAAAAGTCAACAAGAAACATGTGTCTAATTTACTTTTCCCTTAAATAAATTGGACAATAAATATTAATCTATTATTTCATGCATAACTGAGTGAGTTGGATTTGTAACAGAATTATAAGTGTAGTTAAGTGAGTTAAGATCAGTTGTAACTAAACATGCACTAGTGAGAGTTCAGTTAATCAGTGAACTCACATGCAACTGAAGATTCTCCACGGTTAACTACATGCATGTCAGATCTAGTGGAGACCCAGTTGAGATAACAGGTGAAAGGGATAGTTTGGTTATCAGTTGTGATTTGATCACACATGCAGTGGATATGCTTATGAGCATGTGCAAACTAGGAAATTTGTCAATGATCATTGTGAGAATTCAAATTGCAAAGATTGTGCAGAAGAGATAGGTTGTCTAGACACGGAGAATTGGCACATGTATTTGTTGATTTGTGTATGACAGTGTGAGATGATTGTATTGTACTGAGAGCTCTTGGATTAGAGTTTTGTATGAGATTGTTTCATGATTCATGATATACATAATAAATGATAGTGGGGTTTTTAGCTTTACGCTTTCCCGGTAAAACTTTTGTGTTATGTGTTCTTGATATTTCACTTTGTGGTTGTGGTTGTGATCGTGGTTTAATTTTCCGCAAGAATAATAGTAGAAGCGATTATGTATTTAACAGTGGCATAATTGTTAGATCAGGAGAATCACAGGAAATACTTAATTTGTATTGAAATTTCTACAACAACAAGCTCCCCACTAGTTGTATGTATAGAGTGTTGTCAATCAGTGGACTATCCCCTCCATACTCAAGTCTGACTCCTGATAGGAAAGGAGTTAGGGAAGACTTGTAGTATGTCATGTGAAATCTCTTAAGGAGATCTCGTGCATACTTGGCCTGAGACAATTTGATGTCTGATGCATCCCAAATTATATTGAGTATAAGGAAGAAATTTAGTGGACCCGTGTCCATCATCAAGAACCTGTCATGTAGAATCCTCTTTATTGCATCAATCGTTGAAGTGGAGCAACCGATGATCAACAAATTATCAACATATAGAAATAGGAGTAGAATTTGATAAGTTGTCCTGAGCATGTAAACATTCGGGTCTGATTTACAACGTACAAAGTTCTATGACAGCAGGTATAAGTCCATCTTGGCATACCATGCCCTTGGAGCCTTCTTGAGGCCATAAAGAGATTTCTTCAGTCGACAGACCAAATATGAATCCTGCATAAATCCTTGGGGCGACTCCATATAGATCTCCTGAGAGAGATCTCCATGAAGAAATGCATTCTTCACATCCATCTAATGGACTTCCCATCCCTTCGATGTTGCAATGGAAAGTTCCAAACATATGGAATCCATCTTCTCTACTAGAGTGAAGGTCTCATCATAGTCAATGTCATGCACCTACTGAAATCCATTGGAGACTAGCCTGGCTTTGTGTCTTCTAAGCTATCCATCTGTTGCGCTCTTGGTCCTGTAGACCCATCTTCACCTCACAAGTTTCCCTTCTGAAGGAAGGGGAACTAGATCCCGAGTATGGTTCTCGAGGAGGGATTTATACTCCTTCTGCATGGCAGATTCCCAAAAGGGATTTCCAACAGCCTCGCCATAATACTATGGATCTGAAGAATGAACCAAGAAAATATGTATGGGTGGCATCGGTTCAGTGGAAGTGAGTGCAAGAGGAGGATCCTCGAAATCAGATCGAATCCTCCTAGTATCCGCTGGATCCCCAAGAAGATCCCCTACATCCTGAAGAGTAGTCTTGGCCCACATGGGCCTTTTCTCCGGCTCTACATCTACATATGCATGCACTAAATCTGGATCTTACCATACTAACTCTTTCTATGGATCATCTAAATCCTTTTAATCAGAACTATAATCTGAAGAAGACTCGGCATGTGCATGCTCATCATCTCTGACAAGTGGAAGAACAAAAGTGTCTGCATGCGGCTGCTGAGGTACATGCAAGACAATTTCCTCGAATTGGACATGTTGCTTAGTGATGACCCAATCCGAGGAAATATCAATGAGTCTATATCTCTTCACATTGTTGGGGTATCCAAAAAAGATACACTATGTACTATTTAGATCAATTGCCTCCCTCTTCTCAGAGGGAATCTTGGCCCATGCACGTGAATAGAAAATATGAAAGTGGATCACTTTTGGTTTGAGGCTTCTCCAAGCCTCATAAGGGGACTTATCCTTGAAAAATCTATGGGGATATATGTTTTGGATGTAGGTTAAACAATTAAGTTCTTCAACCCATAATCTCTATGGAAGTGACTTTGCATGTAGCATGCAAGATGCCATCTCTTTTAGAGATCTATTTTTCCAATCAGCATCTTCGTTTTGTTGCAGAGTATAGGGAACCGTGTGTTGTAACTGAATCCCTTCCTCATGAAAAATATTTGGTATCTCATGGTTGAAATACTCTCCCTCGTTATCTATTTGGATGACTTTGATTTTATTTCTTGACTGTGTCTCAACAAGGTCTTTAAAATCTTTAAGGTGTTGAAAGACCTATGATTTTTTCCTGAGAAAGAAAATCCATGTGAAGTGTGATAAATCAACAACAAAAATGAGAGCGTACCTTGCTTTGTTAATTGATGGATGCACAAAGGGCCACATGAGGTCATTATGGATCCAATCTAAAGGAGAGGAAGCCTTCTGAGTCTTTCCTTTGTTGAAATTCTCTTGAAGGTGTTTTCCAAGAACACATCCCTCAGAAATTCCTTTGGAGAAGTGGATGTTGGGTAGACCATCAACCATTACCTACTTGCTAATTTTTTTCATATATATGAAATTTAAATGCTTGAACGTTTCATGCCATATCCTACTACTTTCATCAGCATGGGTAAGCAGTAATGCAAAATCTAGTTCAATAAATTCAGAAAATGTGTAGAGTCTAGATTGATGATTTACCTCACTAGTAGCAACCCTAGAATTGGTTTTCATGTTGTTGGCATAGGGGCAGACCCAAGTTTCAATGCTTCAATAGCGCACCAACAAAACCCTAACTACTGGCCCTTTCAGAAACACTTTTGAAGCAGATGAAGTCTCACCCGAGGTAGAGGCGGGTTTGCAGGACTCAAGTGTCTACAACCTATATGAGACATAGATTTGTGATCACAGTACTTAACAAAGAACTTAGCCAATAACATTCATTAGTCTTTAACCCTTTTATTCACATCGCAGGTTAGAACCCTAATTACAAATCAGTGCAGTGATAACCAAGATCCGAGCATATCTAATCATTAAGAACATAGCATCAAAGTAGATCTAACATTCATTCGTATCATAAATCACTAAGCATCAACTGGATCTATCATACATATAGAATAAGAAATTAAGTACATAAACAGTATGAACATCATAGCACAAATCACATCGACACAGGATATACATGGTTCACCCCGGTGTGGGGCTACGTCCACCAATCTTCTTCTCTTCTTATTAGTTTCTTCCAATCTTCTTACATGCACCAAGCCACAATGCCAACTCTGCATAGGACAGGAGATCTGTGCGCACCTCGCCAGATCCTCCTTCCCCGAGTTCATTCCAAGCACAGAACCTTACACATTTTGTGCACAAAGCACTACAAATCATTTGCACTTAGCTCTGCAAGTCTCAACATACAGTGTGCACAAAGAATTCACAACTATTTTCACTTAGCACTCTGGCCTACATATCTTGCACAAAGCCCACTTAGATATCTTAGGTCTACTTCATACATCACCTAGATACTTATTTATACATTACAAAAGAGGCCTAAGCATGGGTAAACCCATGGACCGACATCTCATACCTGTTACATAAACCCTAAATCCCAAAAATCTCGTAAAAGGGGGAGATATCCCGCGATCTCCGCTTCGCCAGGGAGCTCCATCTTTGACCAACCTATCAAAGTCCCAAAAATGGTCAAACATGAACAAGGTTCTCCAAAACTTGGTCAAGGGACAAAATTCCCCCAACACTCACCTATGACACATCCCAATTCACTCTAATCTGGGTAATTCTGCTTTGAAGGCCTTGAGCTTAACTCGAGCTGCCTCAAATTTCTGCTTCACCAGAGCCTCCTACTCGAAAAACTCCTAAATTTCTTTCTTGGTGATAGACCTGTCTAGGCATTGTTCCACCGGGGTGACCACTTGTTCTAGTTTTGCACCTTGTCCCTCGATTTATTCAAAAAGTATGCAGTCTTCATCCTCCACCGGCTGGAGTCTCTGGGTCACTTCCATGACTCTACTCTAGATTTCATTGACCTGTTGTTGAACTGCACGCACCTCCTGTGACATTTTCATATTTTCTACTGCCAAAAGTTGCTTCATCTATGCTTGCACTGTCGATGCTTGTTGCTTCACCTCCTGGATTTTTTCCTCCAATATCCTTAGCTCCAGGTCTTCCACAAGGTGCTCATAGGTCTACGCACTTCGGTTACCGATCTGCTTGCATTCTGTATCCAATTCCCTGATTCTCTCTATCGTTGTGGCATGGTCCCAATGGTCCAATGGCGATATTTTTGGCAATAACTGCGTTCTTAGTCGTTTCAGAGCATCGTTCTAACGATCGAGACGCCTCCAACGGTCATATAGCTTCGCCATGGAGAATTGAAAATTTGTGTTGTTCTTCTATTCCGGTGAGGTTCAAGTTCTGCAAGCCTGCTTCCTGGAAAGTCTTTTCTGAAACCTCGTTCAATTTTTCTAGCTTTACTTTCTTTTTCTTGAGATTTCTTGCTTTCTTTCCTGTGATCTAAGTCGTTGAATTCCTCTTTCCATTTTTATTCTTATCTTCGCTTAGCATAGTAACTTTGCACTACTTAGGGTCTTTCACACATTTTGAGGATAATACTTCTTCTCTTATTGTTTCTGGGGTAGGTGCTCTTCTCTCCTACATGGATAAGTTCTTTAAGCCTTCTTGCATTCTTTCAACCTCGACAGCTATTTCTCTAGCCCTTAATTGCTTCGACTTGGCCTCATGTTCTTCTATTAAGCACACTATTCTCCTAGCCATGAAATCCCTTAATTCTTTTTTTTTTCAGTTCTATAGCTTCCTCTTCTTCTTTCCTTTGGATCTGATCTTTCTTAATCCAGGTCCTTCCTAACAAAAGTGAAAAAGGCATGTTGTCCTCAACAAACTTAATGGCCTCGAATTCTTCTTCTATCGATGCTCCATGAGAAACCGTAGGTACATGAGTAAGTCTTCCACATAGGTTTATCATCTTTCCTTTACACAATCCTATTCCTCCCAATGAAGGAATCATAGTAGGTTTTAACAAGATTTCCCAAGTACTTTATGTCATGATATTCACATGTGTTTCCTCATCCAGAACACAGTCTATGTTGAAGTCTCTTGTTCTTATTTCTATGCACTCCTTATGTTTTAAGATCTCTGGTAAATTGATGTCTCTGTGATTACTCATGGTTTCTTTCATCTGCAATAATATAGTCTCTAATTATTTCTGGTGTTCTAGCATATCCTTAATCTTTTGACCCTCTTCATGGTTTTCTTGTTTCATACTCATCTTTTCAACTTTAGCAATCATTCTAGGGCAGTCCAAAACTTCAAGTCCAGTAGATTTACAACAAAGACAAATCGGACCTCTACCAGGGCATTCCTTAGAAATATGTCTTGGTCTTCTGCAATTATAACAAATATTCAATCCTCTCTTTCTCTTAAACGATCCTCATTCTTTCCTGTACTGCGCATTGGGATCACAGTGATGAACCTCCAAAAAATTCTTTCTAGGATCCTGCATCCACTTGTTAGTCCAAAAATTCTTTTTATGCATAGGAATAACATATGTTTCATTATTTCTATCAGATCTATTCATATCAAGTCTTCTCTCTTCTATTTGTGCCCTATTTTTCAGACTAGGACAAAGTCTATCAAACATACCTAGATCCATTCTTTCGAAAAAAAAAATTCTACTTATCTTACCTTTACCAGAGCACAAAGCTTTAAGATCTTACCTCTTTTCTTCAAATCTGATTCCCTTCTTAGAACAAGTAGAATACTTCGCACCATAGAAGCAGATCTACACACAAAGATTTCTCTATTCTCCAGTTCCTAGCAATCATAATTTCAGGTCCCGGCAATAGAACCATTTGTTGGCACAAGGGCAGAACCAGGGTTCAATGCTTCAACAGCGCACCAACAAAACCATAACTACTGGCCCTTTCGGCAACACCTACGAAGCATATGAAGTCTCACCCGAGGTAGAGGCAGAGGGGGTTGCAGGACTCAAGTGTATACAACCTAGATGGGACACATATCTGTGATCACAATACTTAACAGAGCACTTAGCCAATAACATTCATTAGTATTTAACCCTTTTATTCACATCGCATGTTAGAACCCTAATTACAGATCAGTGCAATGACAACCAAGATCCAATCATATCTAATCATTCATCACATAGCATCAAAGTAGATCTAACATTCATTCAAATCATAAAGCATTAAGCATCAACTAGATCTATCATACATCTAGACTAAGAAATTAAGTACATAAACAGTATGGACATCATAGTACAAAGCACATCGACACTGAATATACGTGGTTCACCCTAGTGTGGGGCTACGTCCACCAATATTATTCTCTTCTTATTAGTGTCTTCCAATCTTCTTACGTGCACCAAGCCACAACGCCAACTCCGTATAGAATAGGAGATCTACATGCACCTCGCCATATCCTCCTTCCCCGAGTTCGGTCCAAGAACAAATCCTTACATAGTCTGTGCAGAAATCACTACAAATCACTTGCACTTAGCTCTACAAGTATCAATATACAGTGTGCACAAAGCATTCACAACTATTTTCACTTAGCACTCTGGTCTACATATCTTGCACAAAGACCATTTAGATCTCTTAGGTCTACTTCATACATCGCCTAGATACTTATTTATACATTACAAAAGAGGCTTAAGCATGGGTAAACCCATGGGCTGACATATCATACCCATTACATAAACCCTAAATCCCAAAAATCCCATAAAAGGGGGTGAGATCCCGCAATATTCACTTCGCTTGGGCACTTCATCTTCGACCAGCCTGTCGAAGTCCCAAAAATGGTCAAACACGACCAAGGTTATCCAAAAATTGGTCGAGGGCCAACACATGTCATAGATATCCAGTGCATCAAGTGTGAATAAGAATATCTTTCTGGTGCTATATTTTGTCATCTGATAAATGCAAAGACGATTGACAGAAAGTTTAGGAATGTGTAGCACATTCTCAAAGCTTCTGTTTGTGGTTTGTGAGTTCAATTCTTCCTTTGTCGATGACCTCGATTGGAGAGTTGTCCCCCATCAGAATAGGAGGGCCTTTGCATGCATCCAATGAAGAATATAATTCTTTTGTGGTAGTCATGTGGTGCGATTCTCTTGAATCTACGATCCAAGCATCGGGAGAGGAGTTGATGGCAATCAAATCATGCCTAGAATTTCCTTTCTTGGGATTTTGATCTTTTGGCTTCTTCTTCTTGGAACCCTCGGGGATGCGATCTCCAAGGTTGTTTTTTTTAATTATTTGGGTCATTATATATATCTACTTCTGCATACATGTGGATTCTGGATGGAATCTTTTATGGCAATAAATGCATTTCTCCCCTTTTCTTCCCTTTCCACCTTTGGATCTAGAGGCATCGTTGAAGGGTTTTGAGTACCCTTCCTTCTTTGGATTTGCATGTTCTTTCATTTTTCTTTGTCTTTATATTTCTTATATTAATTATCACTTCCATCTTGCATAGTAAGTGCATGCACCTTTGGGACTTTGATGTTTCCCATGTTGATGAGCTTGTTCTTCTCTTATGTCAGAGACTCGATAAAGCCCTCAAGAGAGATCATCTTCGATGTGGCTCTAGAGGCAAATCTAATTGAATGAAATGTGGATACAAAAATTGAGTATTCTATACCAAGTTTGGAGAGAATGGTGAGAACAATCTGTTTCTCCTCCTTAGATTTATCAACCTCGCAAGCCTTGAGTTGTGACAGTAAATCCTTATATTTGGTAAAGAAATATTGGAGATTGTCAAATATTTTTGGATCCAATGTGAGAAATTCCACCTTGAGCATGTGTCCCCTAATCTCATCATGTTTTCCAAAAATCATTTGCATGGTGGTCCACACTTCATTGCAGTTTTATAAGATGATAGGTGAAAGAGGAGTTCGGGAGAAATGAGACTGCAAATTGTTCTGAACACTTCATCCATTTGATTTAGATACTTGGATTTGTATATGGCTGATATTGGTTCTGTCTCTATGTTCATGGTTAACCTATACAATCCTTTCCTTCAAAGATGCATTATCATCTTATCCTTCCATGCAAATAAATTGTAAGGTGTAAGAATGAATTCTTTTGAAAAATTCATTTTTCCGCTGTCTTCAATCTTCAGTACCTGCAAAAATAATTTGGTGTGCCTTTTCCCTAGTAGTTTGTTAGCTCTTCATGTAAATGTGTTAAATGTGCACATAATGTATCTAATTGGCATACATAGTTGTGGAGAAAATGTGAGAAAAGAGAAGAAGAAGAGAAAGAATGGAAGAATTCTCATTAACCAAATGAAAGAATGATAATTTGTACATGATATACTATGTATAACTCAACCAATGCACACAAGAGGAGAATCCAATGCACCATAGTGGTGGTCTAGAGTGATCTGGAAACACACCAGTAGTTACAGTAGTAAACTACCACCTAGTCTAATCCCTCGAGAAGTTACGGAAGTGAAATGCCACCTAGTTGAGTTAACTAGTCTATCAATCTTCAGTTAACTAACTGAAACAAGGTGAAGTGAGGAGGAGACCAGGGAATCATGATTAATGTGCTATTTTGGTGATGTTCTCAAGAACAATGTGCATTAGCTGGTGATGATCCCAATGTTGTATGGTGATAATACCAATGTGGCATCTAGACTCCACTCAACTAAGAAAACTGAAGTGTGAACTTAAGAGAATATCCTCCCTAGAGGAATATTCTTCCTAAAATATAGGAGACTAAATAATGACTAATAAACATAGGAAAAACCTTAGGAAAAATAAATCATAGGTGTGTGTGAAGTAACTCCAACACAATCATCCAATGGTTTCAAGTGAGACAGATCTATCATGGGTGATGAATGTCGCATCATGAAAGTGCATGGGAGATGACATGAATAAGGGGTGCGATGATAGTTTTAATAGCCACGTGTTGAGAGTTGAGTGGTGTCACTTGAAAAGAAAATGGAGGGTAAAACCACTCCTCTTGAGTCGCGACAGTGGTATTCTGGTTTTTCCTAACCACTTTTCCACCCACTCAGCACACATATGTTCTTCTATTCAGTGACACTTGGAGCCAGCAAAGAAGTCCACCTAGGACACTCAAGAAAATTAGAGATAGCACGACATGCCAACAAGGCACCTGTAAAATGTAACTCAAGACTACCACTTGTATAGTGAGGGACCACTGGGGACTCTGGTCAGTATATCACACTCAGCTACATGTAGACCGACCCCAGAGCCATATAAGCACTAACCTGGGCCAATATGAAGTTTCCATGTGTCTATGGGATCGTGATGACATCAACATGATTTCACTCAAAAAAAAATTCCCCTTCCCAAAACTTTAAAAAATACTAAGACTATGGGAAGAAGACACATGTTCATAAAATGCACAAGGGAGAATATTTCATGCGGGTGAGGGATATAATGATGGTGTGCCAGATCATTTGATGGATAAAAATATCTCAACATGAAATTTCTCCCCAAATATTCATGTCCATGCTAATCATCATATCATTACCTATAGTTGATGGAGGACAATAATCATTTCCCACATACGCACACCCATGCAAGCTATATATCTTCAAATATCACACTAGGTGTAGTGAATCACTTCATCCCATCAGATGTCTTCACAAACACGTGTCTAGATCCTATTACATAAATCCAAAGAAACAAGGAAAACTAATATGCAAGTAATTTACCTTTTGATATTAAGTTACTCAGATGTCAGGTGTCACACATGATGACCCACCTACACAATCCCTTCCCACATGAAAAAATAATCAACCATCTTGTCTACAGATGTCGAAAGAGTGTGTTCTACATTTTGTGAAGGACAGAATGTCCCTCTCTCATATCATTAGCTCATATTTGATATCATAGGGACATTTGTGAATCTATCCTAAGGTGCAGTTGTATCAATTGGCCAACTTGATGCAGAATCTCAAGGAAGAATATTTGAGGCATTTTTCAATAGTATCCTATATTGATGAGTGGTGGTGTTTGAGAGGAAATGTCTAAATGTTCTTTCATCCAACCAATGCCCTGAATTGTCTATAGGTTGATCATGTCCAACACAACATATAGAGGTCCAATTGAACCACTTAGAAGAATCCAGACAGAAGCTCAATTGGACGAAGAGAACATGCCACACAACAATGTTAGGAGGTTAGATTTGGTGGTAAAATTCATTTTAACCAAGTAAAAATCAGTTAGAAAACAATTAAGAAAGAAGAGTGGTATTAGGATTTTGACAAGATGTATCTAGTTTCAAGAAGCAGTATTGGTCTAAATGAAGGATTTTCTTGTGAACAAAGACATCTATAAGGAAATATAAGGAGCTCATTTTTAGGGTCATCACTTTGGGGAATTTAATATTTTCTTATAACCAAATTTGTTTGATCACAACCCCTAGGCACATACAGCTTATTAAGGCCTCAGGCTTCATGAGATTCATTCCATGCGTTATGTTTTAGTCTGTAATTTCTCTTTTTGTGCATGTGCTCTTGTAAAAGCCACCCCTCTCATTTTGGATTCTTGTATCCGATCCTCATTAATAAAATCTCAAGCTTCAAGTTATATTACATTTCCAGTGTAACTGTGTGTTATATGCTTATGATAATGAAGTCATTTCCTCTCAATAATGAGAACTTCTTGCCACTTATTCATATGTTTAATGATGTGCAGAGGGTACCTCCATGGATTTGAATATTTGAAGGTGTTTAACTATTTTATGCATGTTTTAACAATATGTTATATGTGTTAGAAATGTTGAATTATTAATTGCTCAACACACTATTTTGTTTCCATAAGATGTAAGATTCATTATCTACAATGTCTTATTCTCTTATCCTATATTTATTCTATTTCATTATTCTCCTAATCTTAAAAATAATTTTTCTAAAACACTCATGTACAAATGCCTCTTGGAGATGAAAGTTTTATATATTTGGAATGAGATTGTTTGAGGGTCGAGAGTTTTATGAGAGAGAGAGAGAGAGAGAGAGAGAATTGCCCAATTTTTGCATAATTTTATTTGAGTGCAAGCATGGATTTAAGGCTCACCCTGAGTCTTATCCCCTGGGGTGCCTCAACATTGTTCCATTGACATCCTAGAACATTTCAAGGAATAGCATGATCCACATGGTGTGATTGTAGCCAGAAAGTCCATGTATAATCATCTGCCAAATCTTGTAGTGAAAATAACTACTAACCTGGATTCATGGGAAGATGTTAAGACGATTCTAGAGGATGACACCCAAAATCAAACTACCACTCAGTCAATGGATTAATCCAATGCAATTCAGAATCCTCAGAAACAAGAATTACAAATTGGAAAGAGAACATTTTCATACATGCATTCTGAAATGGATATTGATGATTAGCTGAGAGAGAAGTTAAGCAAAAATACTAAACATGATGAAGAATTATAATTAGAGGGGTTCTTGGCTAAGATTATAGGAAAATGGAAGGGTATATTATGAATCATGCAAGGATCAAGTGAAGTTATTTCAGCTTCAAAGGGACCTACTATCACTACTGAGCATCTCACTTCAACTCTATTGTCAACAATAGAAGTTTCACATACCTCTATAGATCAATTAACCTTTGATAAGAAATCCTCACTCTTTTATTATTATTTGGATATAAAGAGAAAAACTCAAGAGGTGAAAAAGGAAATGTATCCTTGGGCTTGGGGAGAAAACACAACTCAACCAAAATTACTATATGTTTTGTATTACCAGTAGGGTATATTCAATTTGGTTATACTAGATTCAAAGGTACTTAAGCCTATTTTCCCTATAAATTACAAAGCCACTCAAATGATAGTAAAGCTTGGGGATATCTACCCTATGGATATGATTGAATTGCACCAGCAAACAAATGATATGTTGTAAACAGGGTTCTTGCAATCCTCTTCTAACGAGAGGAAGATTCAAAATATGGTAATCAAAATAGGGAAGCAATCGAAGCAGGAGACGGTGGTCACCAAAGACAATAGAATTCAAATTAATGAGTTGGAGAGGAATATTATTTCCCTAGAACAAAATCCTAAAAATCCCATAGTTGTAGGAGACCTAATCAAATAAAAGGATAGTGATATTAAGGTCATTAAGAAAAATATAAATGTTCCCGATGTACAACATTTTTAGACCCTAGAGTTGCAGGCTAGTCATGAGGAAAAGGAGATTAAATCTTGGGTATATCCACCTATTGAACAGAGAGTTCAAAGAACTAAGTTTGGAAGGCGCACACAAAAGAAGGAAGGAAAACAATTAAGCATGCAAAAGCAGGGAGATGCACAAAAGTAGGAAGAACAATAGTCGGGAGTGTAAAAGCAACATGTAAGAAAAAAGATAGGAAAAGCACACTCGAACAATGAGTTTTCATGAGTTTCATTAGGGTTTTTGGATAAGCGAGTAGGGTTTTGAGCCCTAAATTATGTGTATAAATATGTAATGGGCCGGGTAGAATAGGTTATTGAAGGTGATCTAAATTTGTACTGAAATTTGTTGATATTGAGAGAATAGACTGAGAATGAGAGAGAGTCTATGTCGGAATTTTTAGGGAGAGTTTGCAAAGAGAGGCTTGCACTACAGAGCGACTAGGAAACACGAGGAAGGATATATTGATATATCTATTGTAATCACAGTGTGCAAGCTAATATGATTGAACAAAGAATAATAAAGAATCAAATTGTTGTGGGCGTAGCCCAACGATTGGGTGAACCACTTTAAAACTCTGTATCTGAATGTATTTTTATGTGATTGTTCATGGATGTTCTATTTACACATAAATGGATCTAGATTTGTTTATTAGTTGATTGACGCACAATAATGATGAATGTTACAATGAATAATTTATGTTGCAATCTGTGTCACAATGGTGTTGCATAATTAAATTTTACTAATTAATCAAATGAAAAGGGACAAAGAATACAACACACAAGGTAGATAAGTAGGAATGAATATGAGGATAACCTCCCATCCCATCGTCCTTTCAGAAACTTGGTTCTTGCAGCCCCAATAGATGCCTTAGGTGAGACTTCACTTCCATGTAGGTGATGTCGAAAGGGTCGGTGTCTACAGGGTTTGTTGGTAGAATGGACTTAACCTAGGGTCTTACAACCGTGCACCAACAAATGGTTCCATTTTCGAGACCCAAAATTTATGATTGAGAGAATTTTTTGGAGGCCAACTAAGAAAGAGATCACCGAATGGATAGAGAGGAAGGAACAATAATTTTCCCATAAAGAAAATAGAAAACCTTGGATGAGTGATGAGAAATGGATGCAAAGGTATGTGTACACAAAGATGCATGATATTTTTTTGGGTGAATTTCCGATTATCTTGACTGAGTGGTTAGAAATATTAATGGAGAATACGGGAAGGTATGGAATTGCATCACTGAGGAACTGGACTCCTAAGTAGGTAAGACAATTGAATTATGTAAGTAAACAAGACTTATTGCACAGTTGATTTTTGGTTGAATATCATATTAGGGGGTTATATCACATAATTTGCACTAGATTGTACATAGTCATATAGTGTTGCAAAGAGGGGTTTGTTTAAAGGCTTGAGGACATTCTTTTGTATTGCAGTCTTCTAGTTCTTTAAAAATGTTAATTTGTGACAAATGTGTGATGACAATGGAATATGACTATTAAGGGCCTATGTGCACATAGGGGAATTGGGAGATGAATCGAATATGGTCTGGAAGTAGGAAAGAATGGAGAAAGAGATGAAGAAAAGGAGGGACTGAGGATGCAGAGAATTGAAGAAGGTGTATTAGAAGAAGAAGAAAAGCTTGTAGTATTGTGTAGTGGAGGAAGGTACAATATATTGAATATTGGGGCTAAGAAAGGAGAGTCGCATAGTGAGTATGAGTTGAGAGGACCTTGTGCAGTAGTCCAGATCATAGAATTACCGCACGTAAAAGGAGAGGAAGAGGATTCTCAGTTCAATCATATAATAGAAGAACCAATAATACCTACTCAAGTTGGATCCTGTGTCGAATCCATGACCCTATGTGCATCACCAAAATGTAAGGTAAAAGTTGAAGATTTGTCAAAAGCACTTATAGTTAGTAGAGTAATTCAAAATAGTAGTAGTCATAGTAGTGGGAGTAGTACGTCAATTCAGAGTCATCCAACATCACCAAGGGGAGGTAATACACCAAACAACATGGCAGGGCTAGAAAACACATTGAGACTAAATGAGTTCAAGGGAGTTGGATAAGATGATCTAGAATAGCATATGTTTGTATGTGAGACAATTTGGGCTGCGGAGAATGTCCAGGATGAGGATGTAAAGATTTTGCAGTTGGAAACAACATTTAGAGGTCTTGAATTGGTCTAGTACATGAAACTACATAGTACTACACCTACAAGACAAGTGAGGACTTTAGTAGAAATTAGACAAGCATTGTTGAAAGAGTTCAAGAAGCCAAAATATGAGTCGTAGTACATTGCAGAGTTGAAGGAAATCAAACAAGTACATAATGAGTTAGTTTGGGACTATGATCAAAGATTCAAGGATTGTATGGGTAGAGTTACATTTCAGATTCTTGGTCAACAACAAATAATGGTTTATTGCAGGACTATTTCCACACATACAATTCATGTTGATATAACATAAGGTTACATCCCAACTTGAAGCTTTGGATATTTCAATGAAACTAGAAGCATATCTTGTAGGAGATGGCAGGGGGATGGTGCAAGGCCAGACACAATTAGCTACCTTGACCATTCAATTAGCATAGATTACAAAAGGGAAGGAGAAATGGGAATAACTTTGGTATACCAAGTGTAGGAATGAAGGCCACCATAAGATCAAATGCTTGTCATTTTAACAGTATTTGGTGACTAGAGCACTGAATCCACTACCAGGAGGGGGATACTATGAAATATGTAATAAATGGGGACATCATCTACATGATTTTCCATTACTATAGGAATACCAAAGTATTCCAAGGAATCTATTTTGTAACTTTTGCAAGTTAGTCGAGCATGAAGAGAAGGACTATCGTGCCTTCAATTTGATGAAAGAGCGCACTTTATATATGTATAGAATTTAGGAGGAAAATGTTTTCATTGAAGGAGGTGGTCCATAGTATAACAATCAGAGAGCCTTTTATCCAGGAAACCGAGGAGGATTTGGTAGAGGTCGAGGCAAAGGAAATTTTGGTAGAGGAGGTAGAGGACCAATAATATGTTACAATTGTAAACACACATGACACTTAGCTCATGACTACCCGAATCCTTCTACAACCTGCACATATTGTAGAGCACTGGATCATATGACATCATATTATCCTCAACTACTTTCGAAGTGGAAGGAAAGAGGGAATAAGAAATAGAACCCAAACCAGAATGTAAAGAAGTTATCAGTCGAGAAACGCAATGATGAACCAAGAATAATAGTTGTTACGTATAGAGGAGTTAGAACAAGGGTTGATGCAACAAATGGAGGGAGGCAGGCTAAGAAATGGGTGAGGAAACAAACAAGACCTATGTTGAAATTTGACCCTCAGCAAGAAAAGGAGACATATATTAGGGCAAGGAAAGAGATACTAGGACCAGATTGGGTAGCATCAACTACATCTATGCCTCCTATCTGTGATCATACTATACCAAAAAATCCATTTGAGAAGGTAAGTACCCTAAGAGAGTTTCTAAAATGTTGCATAGAATTGATGAAAGATGAAAATATGTTGAACGCATTATGTGAAATGATTGATCATTTCACACAAGAAAGGGAAATTCATGCCGCACATAGGGTAGTGAATCAAGTATTGTGCAAAAATAGAACTAATGGAGAGTTAGGGTTAAGTGTGCAAATTGGGGAATATGTTGTGGAAAATGTTATTTTAAACTTGGGTTCTCATGTAAATGTGTTACCAAAGCAGACATGTGAAATGATGGGAAAACCCAAGTTAATCTAGTCTCCTGTCCAGTTAAGATTGGAAAACCAACACAATATAGTCCCAATTGGTCGATTGATAGGGATACAAGTGAATATCGATGGGGTGCACAGTGTAGAAGATTTCAAAGTCATCGATATTATGGATGATACTCGGCCATATCCAACACTAATGGGGTTGGAATTGGCCTTTGACAATCAGGTAGTATTAACATGAAAATGAGGGAAATGATATTTGAGGTAGGAGACTTGAAGGTGACTGCAGCATTGGATCTGATAGAAGGAAAGAGGTGTTGGAAAGACATTGTGAAAATAATATTCATGAAAAATTCTAAGCATGGAAGATGTGCACAGAAGAAGAAGATGAAGAAATACAAGGATTGGGAGTGATCAGTTGAGGCGCATTCAAGAGTACAGTGTGCAGTAAGAAGAATAAAGAATGGGAATAAAGTAGAAGAATAAAGCAAGAGAAAAATAAGGATAACATCTCATCATACTAAAAGAAGAAAGGTACGCAAAAGCAAGAAGAATGGAATTCAGAGTGCAAAAGAAGCATGCATGAATCAAAGAAGGAAAAGAAACCTAAACAACAAGTTAACTTGAGTTGTCATGAATTGTAATAGGGTTTTGGGATGAGAAAACTAGTAGGGTTTTAAGCCCTAGAATTCATGTATAAATATGTAATGGGATGGGAAGATAGGGGTTCCTCTGGGGTCTATTCTTTGTTTGTTCCTTCTTGGTATGTGTTGTTCTCTTGTTCTCATTGGTATTTTTTTAGGAGAGAGTGATAGAAGGTTCCACAAAGTTACCATTGAGTCTATGTCTTAATGTTAGGGACATGTTGCAGGGAGAGACAGACTTGCACTACAGAGAGGCTAAGCTAGGTGAAGGAAAAGATATCATGATGTATCTTTGTAAGCACAGTGTGAAATCCTTAGACAATTACAGAAAGCATAATAAAGAAGCCAACCATTGTGGACGTAGCCCAAAGTTGGGTGAACCACATTAACCATTATGTTTACTATCTTTTATGTGATAGATTATGGTTTCTTGATGAATGTTAGATTAGATTTGGTTTCTATGTGTTCATTGTGAAATACTTATGAATGTTACAGTACTTGGTTTATGTTGCAATCTGAAGTATAATGGTAATATGTAATTGAATTCACTAAGTAACCAACACAGAACAAAGAATTAAGAATGAATAGCATGATCACCTCTCATTCCATCACTACTGCAAAAACTTGGTTCCTACAACCCCAATATATGCCTTGGGTGAGACTTCACTTGCATGCAGGTGATTCCAAAAGGGTCGGTAGTTGAAGGGTTGTTTTGGTTAATATAAATAGCTCACCCCATGTGCATCACCAAAATTAGAGATAACAGTTGAACACTTATCAAAAGAGCTTATAGTTAGCAAGGGAGGACAGAGTAGTAGAAATCAGAGGAGTGGAAGCAGTGCACAAATTCATATTCAACCAACATCACCAAGAGGAGGTACTAAACAGAGAAACATGGAAGGGGTATACAACACCCTCAAACTGCCTGAGTTCTAGGGAGTTGGGTTGGAGGACCTAGAAAAACATATATTTGTCTGCAAGACCATTTGCACTGTAAAGAATGTCCATTATGAGGCCGTGAAGATTGTGCAGTTGGAAACAACACATAGATTCCATGTGTTAGTGGTACATGAAGCTGCAGAGTACCACCCCTATAGGACAAGCTAGAGCTTTGGTGGATATAAGACAAGAATTGTTGAAAGAGTTCACGAAGCCAAAGTCTGAGTCGTAGTACATTTTAGAGATGAAGGAAATTAAACAGGTGTAGAATGAATYGATTTGGGATTATGGCCAACGTTTTAAGGATATGATGGGTAGAATGACATTCCAGATCTCTAATCAACAACAACAAGAATATTTTATTGTCGAACTCCTACCACACATCTGCTTKCCATTGATTCAACAAAAGGTTGTGCCACAGCCTGAAGCTTTGGAGATTGCAATGAAATTGGAATCATCCCTTGTAGGAGATAGTGGAGGGATGGCACAAGTTCATAAGTAGTTGGTTTCATTTCTAATTCAACTGGCAGAACTTATAAAATGGAAGGAGAAACGAGAACAAGTTTGGTGTACCAAGTGTAGGAAGGCCATCACAAGGAAAAATTCCCAGCCTTCACGCATTATTTGGCAACTGGAGCACTAAATCCACTACTAGGAGTGGAATACTATGAAATATGTAAGAAAAGGGGACACCATCCAGTGAGTTTCCATTACTGCAAAAGTATCAGAGTACACCAAGGAACTTATTTTGCAATTTTCGCAAGTTTTTTGGACATTAAGAGAAGGATTGTCATGTGTTCGATTTGATGAGGGAGTGCACTTCAGATATGTAGAGGATTCAGGAGGATAATGTTGTGAAAAAAAGGAGTTGTTCCACAATATAATAATCAAAGAGGATTTAATCCAGGAACTAGAGGATATTTTGGCAGGGGTTGAGGTAGAGGACGAAGAGGACCAATAATACGTTACAATTCTAATCAACCAGGACACTTAGCTCATGATTGTCCGAATTTGTGTACAATGTGAACATACTATAGAGAATTGGACCATGTTACAGAATATTGTCCTCCAATAGTTGTGAAATGGAAAGAAAGAGGGAATCATAACCAAAATCCAAATCAAAATGTATAGAAAATATCAACGGACAAATACAATGAAGGGCCAAGAATAGTAGTTGTTACATGCAGAGGAGATAGAACAACGATTGATGTGATGAATGGAGGAAAGCAGGACGAACAATGGATAAGGAATTTCATAGGGCCTATGCCAACATTTGACCCTTATCAGGAAAAGGAGACATGTCAAAGGGAAAGAAGAGAGGTACATGGATAGGATTGGGGAGCATCAACACCATCTGTGTCATAGGTCAATGATTATGTTGTGCTAGAGAAACCAACTGGGAAGGTAAGAACTCTAATAGAATTCCTAAGAAGTTGCATAGAGATGATGAAATATGAAACTGTGTTGAATGCACTATATGATATGATTGATCATTGCACACAAGGAAGGGAAACTCCCCTCACAGAGAGGGTGGTGAATAAGGTATTGTGTAGAAAGAGGACCAATGGGGAGTTCAGGTTAAGTGTGCATATTGGAAAATATGAAGTGGATAATGTTATATTGGACTTGGGATCCGATGTAAATGTATTACCAAAGCAGACCTAGAAGATGATGGAAAAACCCAAGTTGGTTTGGTCTCATATTCAATTAAGGCTTGAAAATCAACACAATATAGTATCGATTGGTTGATTGACAGGAGTACTTATGAACATAGATGGGGTGTGCAACAAAGCATACTTTTAAGTGATTGAAATCATGGATGATAGTCAACCATATCTGGAACTGATGGGACTCGAATGGGCATTTGATAATCAGAAAATTGTTAATCTGAAGTGGAGGGAAATGATATTTGAAGTCAGATATTTGAAAGTAACTACACCATTGGAACCAACATAAGGAAAGAGATACATAGAGTCAGCTAGAGGAAACAACATTAACTTGTATATCATGACTATGTGGATGGATGATTGTGTTAATCTAATTGTAGATGGTGCACTAAGTTGGAGAAGTATCAGTTCATGTGCATCAGATTTAGAGGAAGGTTTGGAGCATTGGTAGTAGAGGATGCATGAAGTGTCGACTAGACGATGTGCACGCATAACCCAATCATTGTGCTGGATTGGAACAGAGTTATGTGATCCACCCAGGTATGATGGATTGACTGATATAAGCTTGTTTTTAAAGGCATTTGAGTTGCAGTTTCCTAAACAACAAAGGTTGTCGACACTAGATGTTGTCCTAAAAGTGACTCCAACCAAATGGTGTGTTGCACATAGAGAGGGGGTGGAAGACTGGTTGCATTGTAGAATATTGATGCAATTAAGGTTTGGTATGTAGGTGGAAAACATTGCATAGAAGTATACAGGGGAGAGTGATCTGGAATATCACATTAAGAAGTGTAGAACCTTATGGAATTCAATACCAGAGACATAATAGACACACAAGTTTATACATACACTAGATACAATACCGAAGAACTGATATCTGAAGATGGAAATGCACAGAGAAACAACCAAATGGAACAAGTTAACTCAGAGGTTCAAGGTAACATTTACATTTTAACATGAATCTCCATCAACAGATGCAGTGCTACATGCTATTCAAACCAAGATATTCTTAGAAGAAGGGTCGACGGAAGTGGTACCAATCTACGATGCACACAGAACTGCTATCACTATCAATGAGTTATTGGAGTGTCATAATGTTGTTGGGGAAGAACATGAATAAGTATATCAAAGGAATGTGCAAGTACTTGAAACAGAAGGAGAACGATCAATAGAAGGGCCATAGCTTGATTCTGTTGCATACACACAACCAATAAATACATAGAAGGTAAACATTGGGATAACATAGAATCTGAAGTTTGTGCAGATAGGGGATTACTGGAGTGATGAAAAAATAGAGAAGATTGTAGACTTAGTGTGTGAATATCAATACCTATTTTTGAATACATTCTCAGAGATGAAGGGAATATTTGGGGACTTAGGAGAGATGAAAATTCCTTTGAAACTAAGTGTTAAGCCAGTATGAAAGAGACCTTATAGGTTAAATCTGAAGTACAAAGAGAAGGTTAAAGCATAAATAGATAGAATTTTGGAGATAGGGATCATTGAACCCTTGATGGAATCAAAGTGGATAAGTCAAATGGGACTGCAAGAGAAGAAGACAAGAGGGATCAGGATTTATGTGGATCAAAGGAAGTTGAATGATGCATGTTTACATGATCCATTTCCCACACCATTCATAGATGAGGTACTGGAGAATGTAGGAGGGAAAAATACTTATTCCTCCACAGATGGATTATTGGGTTTCCATCAGATAAAAATTATGCAAGAATATTGGTAGAGGACTACATTTGTGACAGAGTGGGGAAGTTATCAATATACAGTAATGCCCTTTGGACTGAAGAATTCCCATGTATTTTTTTCAAGAGTGGTGGTTGTAACGTTCAAGGAATTTATTCATAAGTTCCTTGAAGTATACTTAGATGATTGGAATATGTTTATTCTACTAAAGGATAACATAGAAGTACTCAAGCTAATGTTGTATAGGTGTAGACAATGTCTGATCTCGTTGAATTTGAACAAGTGTGTTTTTTGTGCATCATTTGGAATTTTTTTAGTCCATGTGGTCTACAAACAAGGATTACTTGTGGATTCAGCCAAGATTGCAGTGATTCTCGATTTAGAACCACCTACATCAGTTAGGCAACTGAGGGAAACTCTGGGTCACATAGGATATTATAGGAAGTTTATCAAAGGGTATGCACAAATCGCAACACCTATGGAAAAGTTGTTGAAGAAGGAAGCAAAGTTCCAATGGAACGAGGACTGTTAGAAGGGTTTGGATACCTTAAAGAAAAAAATAGTGTCTACATTGATTTTTATCTTTCTAGATTGAAACAAGGAGTTCCATGTTCATGTAGATGCGTAATCCATAGCTTTGGGCACCGTACTATCTCAACCAGGGGAGGGAGACATAGATCACCCAATTGATTTTGCAAGTAGGAAGCTATCCATAGCAGAGAAGAATTACACCACTACAAAACATGAAGGATTGGCGATGGTATATGCACTGTAAAATTTCAAACATTATTTATTTGGGTCTCACTTTAAGATGTACACATACCATTCTGCATTAAAATACCTAGTGAAAAAACCAGTGTTGGGGGGGAGAATATGCATATGGCTATTGTTGTTTCAGGAATACGATTTTGAGGTTGTAGTGAAACTAGGGAAGTTGAATGCAGGGCCAGATCATTTATCGCGCATATTATCAGGAAAAGATGCAGGAAATTTAGATGACAACTTACCATATGCAAGACTATTTGCAATTAAAATGGTGGATGACTACTTCTTGTACATCCTGTAGTTTCTAAGTACAGGAATGGCCCCACTAGACATGACAGTTGCATAGAAGAAACAATTAGTAGTTAAGGCAACGAATTATCATTTGATTGTAGGAAACGTATACAAGTTAGGGGGCAGATGGAATATTGAAGTTATGTGTATTGGAACATGAAAGACCCATGATACTCACAGAAGTGCATGAAGCGATTGTAGGAGGACATTACGCAAGTAAAGAAATGGCACATAAAATTTTGTGTGCAAGGCTCTAGTGGTCTACACTACATAAATATGTTAAAGAGCATTGTCATGAATGAAATGTTTGTCAAAGGGTGGGAAATCCATCCAGGAGGGATAAAATGTCTTTAAATCCATAGGTTACATTGCAATAATTTGATAAATAGGCCACAGAATTTGTGGGGCCAATCAACCCACAAACAAGAAGATCAAGGGAAAGGTACAAAAGAACTGCAACGAAGTATTTGAAAATATGAGCAGAGGCAACACCAGTCATAGAGTGTATTGCAAAGACTGTTGCATGATTTCTATTTGAGAATGTAGTCACAAGATTTGGATTTCTGCACATATTACTCATTGACCAAGGAACACACTTATTGAATAAAACAATTGCAACATTGACTAAGGAGTTTCAAATTCATCATCAGAAGAGTACCCTATATCATCCTCAATCCAATGGGACAGTGGAAGATTTCAATAAAATCCTAGAGAATACCTTGACAAAGATCTGCAACGTAGGGAGAGATGATTGGGACTTAAGAGTTCTTGTAGTTTTATGGGCCTACAAGACGACCAGAAAAAGGTTGACAGGGAAGATACCTTTCAGGTTGGTCTATGGGAAATAAGTAGTGATGCCAATGGAGTTTATTTTAACTAGCCTGCGCGTTACAACAATTATTGATCTATTGGAATTAGGTGTAGTGGAGGATATATTTTTGCAGTTGATGTAGCTTGAGGAAGATCGGTTTGTTGCAGGTTTACATAATTAAGTTTAGAAGGCAAGAGAGAAGGACTAGCATGATAGAAACATTAAACAAAACAAATTCCAAGTGGGGGAATTAGTATTACTCTATGACAACAAGTTTATGCAACATCCTGGAAAGTTCATAGTGCACTAGTTAGGGCCATATGTGATTAAGCATGTAACAGAGGCAGGTGTGGTACAATTGGAAACCTTGAATGGAGAATTCCTTGGAGGAACTGTGAATGGAAGTTGGCTAAAAATCTATAGAGACGATCGCTCATCTACATAGTAATATGAGTTGCACCAAACCACATGTATCATAGTAATTGTACAATAATAGGGAGGTAAAACACAGAAAAATAAATAAAAAGAAGAAAAAGGGAAGAAAAAAAATAAAAAGTAGGAAAAAGAAAAATAAATAGATTACAAGGTATCAGAAACTACGAAGAATGAATGATTGTCACGATGCCAAGATGAAATTGTGCCAATTAAGAAAACAACAATGAAGCAAGAACAATTGTGTAGTGTAGTACTGATGAGACCATTAAAGGAATTAAAGCATGAAAACGACAGCTATGAAGTGGAAATGACAGGTCATAAGAACGTCGTATAATCATAAATGGAAAAAGTCATTGGAAATCACGACAGATTAGAAGTACAAGGCAAAACTCCAATGACGTATTTGGTAATAAGGTAACATTTAATTAATCATGCATCAACCTCGTTGGCAGATTGGAAAAGTGAGTTATGGTGCAAGGGGATAGGAACAACTGGAAAGGAGGCACAAAAGGAGTTGAGGGTCAACATGCCTAAGTTATTGTTACTACGAGCTACATGTAAGAAAGAGATAATAGAGCACAAGAGATGAAATAAGAAGGAGACACATAGCCGAAGTAACTATCAATAATTACAATGTTTTGCAACAATGGCACCACTGAAAGCACCAATTCCCATACCAAAGAAGGCCCACACAAAATCACCACCGGTAGAACTAGAGGTACTAGAGGTTGAGGAGACTCTGGGGGAAACATCATCATCGATGTCGAGTTTCCCCTGTGATTACATCCCACTAAGAAAAGACAATTTACTACTAGTGACAGTGTTGAAGAATGCTAACTACACATTGGTGATGCCCAACATACCAGAAGGGGTCATCATCGACGAAGATATGTTGGGGAAGGTGCCACAACTCTGATATGTAGACCATAACATTACAGATATGGAGAAGTTCTCTGAATTGGTGCAACGCCATTATCTAGAGTTGAAATTAGACCCATCAACAAACCATAGCGTACATGTGCCCCAAGTATGGGCCAGAGGATTGGAGTGAGCATGCCTACTCAACCTATTTGATATCCCACACTTTGGATGGACCAACAAGGTAAATTCATGCATCGAGTTACTTATATATTAGGTGCATGGAGGGTATATGTTTCTAGATAGGCCAATGTCAATTAACATAGACTTGATCGCTTAGATAACAATCTTACCAACACAAGGGCAAGATCCCACCCTGATGTTTGTAGACATAAATACTGATAGGGCCTTGTCAGAGGCCATGAAGCAAACATTTCACATAGTTAGAGGGGTGTGCAGCCTGGACATGCCCAACATATGTGACCCAACTATCATAATTGTGACACAATCATTAGCATGAAAGTTTCTACGGAAATGTAGGAAGGATCAAGTCCCAGCAGGGGTTATTGTTGTGGTAGAGAAGTCTGTGGAAGGCACCTAAATGAGTTGGGCACCCTTCCTATTAAACCAATTTATTATTGATTATGCGGATGCATAAGATAAATGTATGGAGTTCCATTATCCATGGATTTTGATTTTTCTCAGGTTCATAGCCTCAAAAGAGCCAGAGGATGACCAAGTCTTGGGCCTAAGAGGGAAACCATGTTTAGCAACAAATTACCAGAACTTCTAGTATACAATGAATAAATGATGCAAAATAGACATCGAACAGTGTCTGGGACAGAAAGGAAAATAAAGGACAAGGGGAAGGAGTCGGTACGAGTTGCGCAAAAAAGGAAGAAAGTGCACAAGGAAATGACCATTTATACATTGACAGATGATGACATGGACCACATTGGTTACCAAGTAAAGGATTCCACTAAGGAGGTAGTGCAGCAAATTCCATAGTGGCAAGCCAAAATCAGCAAAAATATGCAAGAGCATATGATGAAATTACAACAATGGCTGGAAATAGTAAGTCTGGTAGCAGAAAGAATATACAAGGAAGGACAACCAGCAGGCACAATGGGGGAAGTAGAAGCTACCACTTCTCACTTTTCACAAATGACTGAAGGGTGTAGAGTGATAAAAATTGCAGCATATGCAATCGGATTCCCCACACTCGAAGTGTAGGAATAGGTAAAAGGAATAAGTCACTTGGACTTAGTCATCTCGTAGATTCCAACAATAGTATTACAGGGATTGCAAATGGGTATCATGCAAGAATTACGACTCCGTGCAGATACTGCTTCTAGCAATTTGATAAAAGTTGCACAGGAGAAGACAAATCTACAAAAGGAATATTTAATGGCTCTCCAAGAAAAGAGTGTAGTGGAGAAAAAAGTGGAAAGCACATTGAAGGAGAAGACTGAGGCCGAAGAAAAGGTCGAGCAAGTAATGAAGGAGAAGGACAAAGTTGAACAAATGGAAAAATGCATCCAAACGATCATCCAAAAATTGTACAAGGAAATCCTGAAAGTACCGATAGTAGTAGAGGTTGTTATGGAAGAATATGTATTGAAAATAGGTGAAGTCATCAAAGGCTTCCACATGAGGATCGAGGACCTACAATTGCGTAGTGCATTGGGAACACCACTGCATGAAAGAATAGGAAGAGACATAACAATGCTGACATTCATAAATAACATCAGGAAAGTGGAGGAAGAATGCACAAAACTCTACTAGGAGAGCATGAAAATCTGGACAAACCTAGTAGAAGATCCAAAAATGAAGTTTGTAAAAGAAAAATTAAGGGATGTGCAGGAAAAGGCATAGAAATCTTCAGAAATCATAAACACCCTTCCATCGATGGAATGAATGACGACCATTTTGGCACAGAGGCAGTGATATGTGGAAGTTTAAAGGATGTGGGATCAATAGAAGATCCTTCAACAATGCTTAGGACCACTGTAAGAAGAAGCATTAAAAGTCATAGAAGAATTTGAAACTACACAGGGCAAGGTGAAACAATAAGAACATGAAACAAAAGAAAATATCACATCCCTGACTACGCAAGGTGTAGAAGAAATTGTGGAAACTAAAGAAACAATAATCAAGAAAGTTGTGGAAGCTAAGGAAGCCTCTCAAAAGTTCATCCAAGCATGGAGGAGTGTGCAACAGGATTGAGTGGCTCGGGATGAGCCACAAGTGAGTGTTAGGGGCCTGTTGGATAGGCAATGTGAAAATAATATTCATGAAAAATATTGATTATGGAAGATGTGCACAAAAGAAGAAGAAAAATAAATACAAGGAAGGCTTGGGAATGCGTGGTTGAGGTGCATTCAGGAGTACAGTTCACAGTAAGAAGAACAAAGAAAAGGAATAAAGTAGAAGAGTAAAGAAGGGAATAAATCAAGAGAAGCAAGCAGGCGAAAAGGAAGGATAGCAACTCGAGATACTAAAAGAATAAAAGTGTACAAAAGTAAGAAGAATGATAGTCAGAGTGCAAAAGCATCATGCAGGCATTAAAGTAGGAAAATCATCCAAAACAACAAGTTAACTTGAGTTGTCATGAATTGTAATAGGGTTTTGGGATGAAAAAAGTAGGGTTTTAAGCCCTAGAATTCATGTATAAATATGTAATGTGATGGGAAGATAGGGGTTCTTGTGGGGTATTTTCTCTATTTTTTCCTTCTTGGTATGTTTTGTTCCCTCGTTCTTGTTGATTCTATTTGAGAAGAGAGTGATAGAAGGTTATGTAGAGTTACCATTGAATCTATGTCTGAATGTTTGGGAGATGTTGCAGGGAGAGAGAGGCTTGCATTGCAGATCGGCTAGGCTAGGTGAAAGAAAAGATAGCATGATGTATATTTGAAAGCACAATGTGAAAGATTGAGACAATTATAGAAATAATAATAAATAAGTCAGTCATTGTGAACATAGCCAAAATTTGGGTGATCCATGTTAACTACTGTGTTTACTGTCTTTTTTGTGATTGATTATGGATACTTTCTTGATGAATGTTAGATTATATTTGGTTTCTATGCAATCATTGAAAAATACTTATGAATGTTACAATACTTGGTTTATGTTGCAATCTGAAGTATAATGGTAATATGTAATTGAATTCACTAAGTAACCAATGAAGAAAAAATATTGAATACCTTGAGTAGAACAAAGTCTAGATATCCAAGGGAGATTTCACATGTCCACACAGGAAATATTTCGTAACACACATGCACTGGAAAGTTTTGATGCAAAACTAAGCGCAACTGGAAAATAAAGGAGAAAGTATGGTAACTAAGAAAAAGGAATGAGATGTTGTTTATTTTACCTCCTTGACTTGTAGCCACCCTACCTTAAGTGATATGCTCATTACAAGAAAATGTAAAATAAATTTACACCTATGCATACATGTGTATGTGTGTGTGCATATAGATAGAATTTAAAAATGTGACATAAACCCTTACTGATGAACCTTGGCAGGTGATGTAGAATCATAGAATCGGTGTGGTTAGGATGTGTGCAAATCAAGGTCATGGGATGTCGCCAAAATGGCCATTGATGTCGGTGCTACTGCCACCATCGCTTGAGCTATCTCTCATCCTCCACTCTCTAGAGGATATAAATGAAGGATGCTTAATAGTAGGTGTAGATGTGGATCCCCTGTCATTCAGGGAGTCTAACCCAGTAAGGTTAAGGAACTTAGAGAAAGGACCTCCTCCCAAGGACATTGTTGGGGAATTTCATAAGATCAAGCTCCCAAAAAAATTCAATTTCATGTAGGGGAGAGTGTCAAGGCGTGGTTGGAGGGCATGATGAGGTGATTTTAACTAAGATAGTATGAATCCACATCAAAGGAAAAAATTATAACCATATTCCAACTCTGAGATAGTGCCTTGAATTGGTGAGGAAACCTTAAGATACAATTGCATCCCACTCTAGAAAGTGTCTCATGAGAATTATTTGAAGAGAGGATTTGAATAAAGTACCTTCCTTATTTCTATGGAGAGTAGGAGGTCAGAACCTTTCATCCCTTGGTGTAGGGATGTAGAAAAGTGGAGGAATATGAGATAATATTCATGGAACTGGTAAATTATTTCTCATACATGGAAATTTATTAGCGTTGGTCTTATCACTTTGTGTACGAGCTAAATCATAAGATTAGTGCCCTTGAGAAAATGTGGAAACCAACTTTAGTTGTCAAGGTAGTTGAAAATTTCCATAATGTAAAAGAGATTCTAGATATCAAAGGGGATTGGAGAGGGGGCATAATAATTTCCATTCCATTGTAGTCGATGTTCGTGGGGAAGGCCCCTCAGACCTTCTACAAGGGAGGAAATCCTAGGCCAGCACTTTATAGCAACATAGATTGATCCATATTATTTTTGGGACGAAATGAGAGAGGAGATATAATAAAGAAATATATTGATATATTGCAAGAGATCCAATAATATAATAGAGATATATCATATGTATATAAAAAGAGGCACAAATATACAGTAATGCACAATTTCTACTAATGAGTGAAATGTACAAAACTGTAAAATTACAAAGTGAAAGACTCGCTCGAATGGTGGAAACTTATCACTGAGAAGAGATGTGATAGTTACACTCATTCGCAAGAAGTTGATTGTTACAATGAGGCTCCAAAGGCCTTTTTAACATAAATAAAATCCAAAACCATAACCTTGGAAGATGAAAATCCAATAGTTTTGTAGACCCCGTTTTGGGTAGTTTGGTGTATCAACTTCCTGAGGGCGTAACTTTGGCATATGATCTCTATTTGGGGCGCATGATAGCCCGTTGGAAAGGTGTCGATGAGGAGATTAATTTTGGGGGATAAATAAGAGCCTTCATCTATCATTGAGGTGCTCTATCATGAAAAAACGACGTTTGGGCCCTCAAAATGGCCCCAAAAGTTTAGGACCCAAAAAAAATGCTAAAAATAGTAAATTTCAAACCAATTGTTTTGAGCCAGTTGGAATAGGTGGGTGGTTGGCGATATGCACCTGGATCAATCATCCCTACTTAGGAAGCAATGTTCTCCATTGCTTTGAGTTCTCAGGGGAGAGGGGAAATCGTTTTCTGAATTTGAATCTCGATGAGTGGCTTTCCTTACCAGAGAAGTTGTGTTGCTTAGCTTGTTGAAGGTTGTCATGAACCTGTTGTTGGTGGGGTTTAATTTGTTCAACCAACCTGTTGTATCTTGGCTTGACTAGGTAGTGTGTAGGAACCCTTGTAGGTGAAGAAACAATAACTTCTTTATCTTCTGAAATCTTCTTATGTTGGATAGAAAGGTCTCGGGCCAACGCTGCAATGGTTGCAATGTCCTTTTGTTCACCGTTTGAACATATTATGAAGAAGATGAATTTTGAATTATGAGAGATTACCTTGGGGAACTATTTTGGTGGAAAAGTAGTCAAAACTACCATTGTTATCCTATAGATTTGACCCCCCAAAGTGACAATGACACTACGGGGTCGAGACTCAATAGCATGACGTTTCCACATATATGGTTGGCCCAAAAGAACATCACAGACATCAAGAGGGGGGAAATCACACAATACATCATCCTTAAAGGTATGGATTCCATAGGACATGCGACACTGTTGGCTGAAATAGAGATCTCGTCCATGGCAAAGCCACCCGATGTTGTATGGTTGTAGGTATGGTGTTGTCGACAATCCCAACTATTTCATGACCTCTGTTGATATGAGGGTCTTCCGGATTCTGCTATCAACAATGAAATGCAACGGGGTCCCCTTCACCCACATCTAAGAATGGAAGAGACACTCCCCCTCTTCGAGATTTGTTGGTTCTTATGGTTGAATTGTTGTGGTCGTGATAATAGCAGTGGGGTCTGCATCAATGATTTGTCTTCTCCCATTATTTTTTGAATCGAATTATGAATCTAGGTTCGACTCTTTTTATTTGATATCGGCCACCAAGGATTGTTTTGAGTGATATTCATCAGTGTTGTGAGGCAGTTTGTTAAGGTCATCTTTATCATACTTTGGTTGTTGCATATTTGCAGACCTGAACTCCCGTTTGTTCTATTGCCTAAATTTCTGCTCAATTTTGGCAGCATATCGATAGGCAGCTCCCAGTGATGAGATGTCTAAGAAATCCATTTCGGTTTGGATGTACCTATGTAGAGTCTCGCGGTATTTCAGAACCATATGTTGCTCGAAGTCTTTGATACCTAGCTTGGTGTGCTAGGTATGGAAATTATTTGTGAACTATGATGTTGTTTGGCCCCTCTCTTTCCACAGTGTGGTCCATCTCATGTACTGGTCATCATAGTTACCGACAAGGTAATATTGTTCCTTGACCGCATACACAAAAAAATCCCAAGTGAGCTCGACCTCATACATTTCAGACTCCTCTGTGGAAATTTTCTCCCAGTAAGTTTTCCACCATTGTTTGACATGGGGGGGAGCCTCAAGGAGTGCAAAGGTGATATTTTCCTTGTCGGAAAAATTGTGAACAGAGAAGTAACCTTCTAGCAGATTTAACCATTTTTCTAGGGCATCCACATCTATCTAACCTTCAAATATGGGAATATCAAATCTAACTTGTACCTTGAAAGGAGAGGTGCTTCCAAAGTGGTCTCTTGATAAAGATGTATTGGTTGTTATCGACGAGCGTTGAAGGATGTGGGAAAAATTCTCCATCATTTCATCCCTCTATCGTGTGAGAGCTTTCTCAAGCAATAGATTAATAGAATCTTTTGCTCCATCATTTTTCTTTTCTTCTATCATGGAGGGTTTCTTAGGAATGTGAGAGAATTTTTCCTAACGAGAGATAAGCTTGAGACCCAACTAAAAAATGATCAAGAGCAGCCTGCTCTGACACCACTGATCCAGATTATTTTGGGGACGAAATGAGAGCGGAGATATAATAAAGAAATATATAGAAATATTGAAAGAGAACCAATAATATAACAGAGATATATCAGATGTATATAACAAGAGGCACATATATACAATAATACACAATTTCTATTAATGAGTGAAATGTACAGAACTGTAAAATTACAGAGTGGAAGACTTGCTAGAATGGTGGCAGCTTATCTCTGAGAAGTGATGTGATGGCTATGCTCATTCCTAAGAAGATGATTGTTATAATGAGGCTCCAAAGGCATTTTTAACATAAAGAAAATCCAAAACCCTAACCCCGAAAGATGAAAAGACAACAATTTTGTGGACCCTGTTTTGGTTAGTTTGGTGTATCAACTTCCCAGGGGCATAACTTTGGCATACAATATTCATTTGGGGCACACAATAGCTTGTTGTAAAGGTATAGATGAGGAGATTCATTTTGGGGGCTCAAGTAGAGCATTTGGATATCATTGAGGTTCCCAATCACGAAAAAACATCATTTAGGCCCTCAAAATGACCCTGAAATTTTAGGACCCGAAAAACTACTAAAAATAGTAAATTGTCAACCAATTGTTTTGAGCTAGTTGGAATAGGTGGGTGGCCACCAATATCCACTTGGATCATATATGCAACAAAAGTTATGGGTTGTAGGTGTGGGGGAGTCTTCAATATATGATAGCAAATCGAATAGCTTCCTACGCCTAGGTACTTGTGAATGTCTCCAATAATATTGTTGAGGCTTATTCTTTATGGAGAGATGTTTCTATAGAAAAAGGAGAAGGGATAACTAAATTTTTTATTCTATGCTATTCTATGTTCGTAATATGAATTACGATCAACAAGTCTGAGATGGGGAACAATGCTGTAAATGTTCTCATATCAAATGGAGTTAGGGGGCTCCTCTCCATACCTTAGTATATAACATACCTCACCTCATATTAAATGCCATGCAACAAGTGGAGGCATCAAGGGACAACTACCAATTTGAAAGGTTTGTTTGTACATATGAATGGTATTGGGCTTAGTGTGGTAATTCAATGTGAAGTGTGTGAATGTAGGTAGTAACCACCAATGATAATGTAGGTAGTAACCACCAAATATATGGAATGGTTAATAGCCACTTGACCAATTCGATAACACACGTAGTCCAATAGAGGACAAAAACCTTCAGTAACCACTCACACAACCTGATCAAAGTTCAACACACCAATTTTTTGACGTGCTAAAACCTATGGGGAAACATCCACGACCCTAGCCAACGTGGCCACTTGGACTAATTTATTAATGCAAAAGAATAATAGTACAAAGAGATTTACAAGAGAGTTTCTCACAATCGATCATTGACAAATGACCCCCCATGCTCTTTAAATAGATATCATGGACCAATCGGTGTTAAGTCATGGATCAATGTAGTCATTAAGATCAAGGAGAATATGATTTGTCGAATCACTCTATGTCGGGAACATATCGTGAAATTTGTATTTCCTAACTACAAATGCATACGAAAGAAACACATTTTTACCTAATGACACATTAGACCAAGTTGATCTTAATTAACTCCTAAGTGTCTAAATATCCTAACATCTCCCCTTAATAACAACTTGGGATAAGATTGAAGGATTTACAAAGGTGAAAAAATAGGAGAAGGAAGGAGGAATTAGATCCTATTCCCCCTTAATGACAACTTCCTGAACTCCTAACATAGATCGAAGTTTGGAAAACGTCACTTCTGTAAGAGACTTTGTGAAAAATTCTGCAACTTGAGCTTATGTGGGGAAAAAGAGAAATTCAATAACTCAACCATGAATGATGTTTCGGATGAAGTGCATGTGGATATCAATGTGTTTGTTGCACTAATGTTGAAATGGGTATTTGGTGAGCTTTATAGCACTCATATTGTCCTAACAGAGGGTGGTCAGATTTTGCTACTTGAATCCAAACTCTAAAAGGATATGTCAAAGCCACAAGGATTCCTAACTTACATTAATTGTTGCTTTGTAATTTGCTTCTGCTAAAGAAAGAGCAATAGCTTGTTGTTTCATACAGGCCCAAGTGACAGGTCCTAACCCAAGGATGAAAACATAATCTATAGTATATTTTTTATCATCAAGTTTGTTGGCCCAATCTAAATCATTGAAACCAACCAATAAAGGAGTCCCCCATGAAATGTAATGTATCTCGAACTAAAATGTACCCTAGACATATCTAAGTGTCCTTTTAGCTACTTCTCAATGGCTTTCATGGGGTATTTTCATATACTGAGAAACAAGACCAACAACAAAGAAATTATCGGGACAGGTATGAGTCAAATATAAGAGACTGCCAACTAATTGATGGTACAAAGTGACATCAAATTTGGGAGAAGTGCAAGTGGTAGCAATTTTGACTCTAGATTCGAGGGGAGAAGGGGTTGGTTTAGAGTCTTCCATGTGAAAGCGGTGAAAGAAATATACTGGGAAAGAAATATTCCTTCCTTGGTTTACAATACTTGGAGTCCAAGGAAATAATGCAAATAGCCTAAGTCAATCATTTCTAATTCCTTCTTAAGGCTGGTTTTCACATGGTTTAAAAGTTTTGGGTCACTACTAGTGAGGAGAAGGTCACAAAAATAAATAAAAAGGATTATGAGATGGCTTCCTACTTTCTTGGTATAGACATTAGGTCAGAATGACATCTAGAAAATCTAGTATCGAGAAGAAAGTTGTTCATTTTTTCATAAAAAAGCTCGAGGAGCTTGCTTAAGACCATAAAGATATTTTTTAAGGTGGAAAACAAGGTTGGATTTATTCTAGACATAGCCAGGAGGTTGTTCCATGAAGATTTATTCTTGCAAATCTCTGTGCAAGAAGGAGGATTTGACATCAATCTGATGGACCTCCCATTTATGTGAGATAGCAAGGGATAGAAAAAGGCATATGGAATTCATTTTGGCTACAAGGGAAAAGGTTTCATTATAGTCTATGCATTCAAATTGAGATAACCCTTTGGAAACTAATCGATCCTTGTGTCTTTCAACACTTCCATTTGATGCATACTTAGTTGTGTAGACCCATTTACATATAAAAAATTTCTTCCTTTCAAAAGAGGTACAAGATCCCAAGTATCATTTTTTGTTAAAGAACAATACTCTTCATTCATTGTGGTATCCCAATCTGGGTGACCTTAAGCTTATGAAAATATCTCTAGATCATGAGTATTTGAAACTTGAGCCAAAAGAGAAGAGGCTTGTTGGAACTGAGAATGTGCCCGACGTTGATCTAAAGGATCACTGGTAAGATCACCAACTACTTCTCATGTTGAACAGACCCATCAAGGAAGTAGTTGTGTTGTTACAGGTTCATGTTCAATGGACTCATTTGAAGGAAGGTGAGTAGGCGGAGGTGGATTTCATCCTCATTGTCATCATCTGAAGAAGAATAAGAAGAAACCAAAATAAGAATAGAATATGGCACAAACGTCGAAGATGACTTGTAGGCCAAAGAAGGCACATACATTGAATTCGTCTCATAGACCAAGATATTTTCATCAAATTTAACATCTCTTAAAATAATAAATTCATTTGAATGAGGTTGAAGAAGTTTGTAACCTTTGACATCTTCAAAATAACCAACAAAAATACACTTCTCACTTTTATTCTGTAAAGCTTTCATTTTCTCATCAGGAATCTGAGCCCATGCTACACTACCAAATACACGGAAGTGACTTACATCTGGCTTAATTTTATTTTGTGCTTCTTCTAGTGTTATATTTTTAAGAGCCTTTGTGGGAGTGTGATTTATTATGTAATTTTCACATTTAATGGCTTCCTCCCAATACTTTAGACTTAATCCCTTAGATTGGATCATATAGTTAGCCATTTTTTTTAATGTGTAGTTCTTTCTCTCAGCAACACCATTTTGTTATGGTGTATATGGAACAGTGTGTTGCATTTGGATGCCCTATGTAGTGCAGTAACTTGTAAAATTGTTGTTCAAATATTCAAGTCTATTATATGTTCTTAGCCTTTGAAGTTGATGACTAGATTTGTTTTCTACAAGGGCCTTGTAGGCCAAAAACTTGTCAAACACTTCACTCTTATGTTTTAAGAAGTAAACCCAAGTGCGTTTTTTAAAGTCATAAATGTAAGTTAATAAATACTTGCACCCAGAAAAAGAAGGAGAAGAAAGTGGACCACACAAGTCACTGTGAACAAGTTGCAAAGGGGTTGAGGCATGCCAAGAGGCATGTTTGTCAAAATTTCCCTGATGATGTATGTCGAGAACACAAATGACACAAACACCATCTCTTCAAGAAACAAGAGGAATACTAATGACCATTTGTTTATTACATATTTTCTACAATGAGCGATAATTTAGATGACCGAACCGCTTATGCCAAAGTTTTCTCAAGTCATTGCTATGAGAAAAAAAACCTGATGGAAAATATGATGATCCAAAGTTGTCAAACTTGTATAACTTGGTAATATCATCAACAATTCTAGTTGCAACAAAATGCTTAATATATTTTAGATCCTTGATTACAACTTGGAAAGGTGAAAACTCTATGGTTTTACCTTCACTTGAATGAGTGATTTGATATACTGATAGAAGGTTGGAGGAAAGACTTGGAACACACAATACACCATTGAAATGACTATCATCTACCTAAATTGTTCCATACCCTACAACACTAATATATATATCATCACCAACAAATATTTTCTTGGTGTTATATTCATTTAAAGTAGAAAATATGGCTTTCTCATTTTCCATATGGTAAGATGCTCCAGAATCAATAAGCCACTCATCAGAAGAAGATATATAAGTTGCATTGAAGGAGAAACTAGAAGCATGAAGTCCATGTCCATGAGAAGAATAAGAAGAAGAAGAAGAATCAATGTTGATGTTGTGTTTTTTCATCGATGCTTCTAAATATGACATCTTCTTAAAACATTTGGACTCATCATTACCATCTTTCCCACAAAAGTTGCAATGTTTGTCAGTCTTCTTGTTTTTAGATTTTGCTCATTTGTCACCATTAAGAGATGAAGTTGGATGAGAGGGTTTGGGACCCTTTTTTTTCTTGTTTTTGTGGTGATGTTTTTGCTTCTTTCCACAACACCACCAAATGCACCAAATGTTCCAAACATCCCCTCAAAAGTGTGACTTCATTCTACCCAAGAGGAACGTTTAGGCATAGGAGGATGGTGTCCTCTTCTCTTCATGTTTCCAAGCCTCATCTAGAGACATCATTCAAGGTGCAACATTCATCATCTTTAGGCATCCAATGTGTGGGGAATAACATCCATCCGGTGGGATTTCAATCCCCTATGAAGGTCCAAGTGGCTTAGCTCATTCATGAATGACTTTCACCAGGTAAGGCCTTGCAAAGACAAGAAAATACGCCCTCCAAGGGTCCACAAGTCATATGAATCATTCCAAGTAAGCCACATTTAATAAAATAACCACCCAAGAAAGTGCATTAAGTCCCCCCTTTTCAAATTAAAAAAATTATCAAAGACCTTATAAACTTTTTCAAATTTAGGTGTGGGAGGGATGTCATGGTTCATTTAGGGTAGGCCAATCCCCAAGTCAAGGAATGTTTCCCAAGAAGGCCCTCTCTAGGCCATGTAGTGAGTAAGAGGTGGATTGGGGTAGTACTTTTGGGCATGGGGTTCTTGACATATCAAGGGCTCATATTGTCTCATTTATGGATGCCTTTATGGAGGGTGTGTTGCATCCCTTCATTTGCAATGCAACATTTTTCCAAGCCCTTTATTTTCCTTTCATTTTTTTATGGTTTGAACATTGAGTGTTATATGAAATGGAAAGAAAAAGAGCACCACAATGCCACTTGAAGTTAGAACATATTGAGTGCCATATGCACTGAAAATTAAATGACATCACAATGCATTCCCCCATCAAGCAAGACATTTTTATTTGTTTTGTTTTTAAAGGTCCTTCATTTTTTATGGAGAAGCAATTCATGGCTTTCAAGACCTTAGGGTGAGCAAATAGAAGGATAAATTATGGATTTTCACTTTTACAATGCTAGCTACAACACCTCTGGGCCTTCAGCCCCTTCTTCCCATGAAATAAGGTATAAGCCCTTCTTGGGCTCAATGAACCCAAAAACCCAAAAGGTGAGGAAATGAAGGGGAAGAAGTGTGGAAAGTGGTAAGTATGAGTGGGAATGGTACGATGAACCTTCAAGGAGCCCCCCAGTAGAAACTCTCTTTCTGAGGGAGACCAACTTACTAAGATACCATGTTAAGCACCAAGGTAAAATAAGGCAAAAGGTATAATTTCCAAGAAAACATTCTATAATTAGCAAAGGAACCTTTGCAACATGCTCAAATGATTCAATTACTAAATGGAAACTTACCATGATACTAGACTTTTTACCTCATGAAGCAAGACTTTTTGTCCTTTTTGGGCCAAGCTAGTGTGGAGGACGCTACTATGTTGTTGACAATGAATGGTGATATGTGGTGGAGAGGAGGGGATATATCTACTCAATGTGGGATAAACTAGTCTCCTGGATCTGGGCACTCCATGTCTGCTACTTACAAGCCTCAATACATCATCTCCTTAGTTACCCCTAGGCTAGGGGGGTAACATTTCTCACAATCAATTATCAGAAAATGAACCTCCATGCTCTTTAAATAAAGATCATGGACCAATTGGGTGGTAATCCATGGATAAATGTAGCCATTAAGATCAAGGAGAATATGATCTGTCAGATAACTCTATTTCAAGAACATATCCTGACCGTCGAATTTCCTAACTACAAATGCATACTTAAAAAACACTTTTACCTAACGACACATTAGACCAAGTTGATCTTAACTAACTCCTAAGTGTCTAAATATCCTAACAAATCATTAGGTAAAATAAACAGTGTTAAAGTTAAAATATTGCTTGATCTCAATGCAAAAGATAGTTTTATTTCTCCATATGAATTAGATAAATGTGGGTTGGCAGCCTGTGAGCATGATCATTTAAAATTGGACTAGATGGATTTTGGGGTAAAGAAAGCAATAGGACCTACTGTTGAGGAGTATTTTGTAGACCTAAGGGTGTGTACTACTAGGTTATAAGTGTACGTCACTAACCTAGGTACTTATGATATAATTATCAATATGGAATAGGTAGAAGCTCATCAATATTTCTTAGATAGTTTCAATAAAAGAGTGTTTTGTTTAGACAAGGATAATTGAGATGCACAATATTAAGGGGAAAGTGTCTCTTGGTTTCATCTCAACAATCAAATTAAAACGTTTCCTAAGGTAAGGATGTCAATTGTACATGGTAGAAGAATTAAGTGATGGAAAGGGACCCTCCTTAGATTAGTACCCAATTTTATAATAATTTAGAGACGTTTTTCCCAAGGAGTTGTCAAGGTTACCTCTAAAAAGAGAACTTGATTTCACTATCAAGATAAAACCTGATGCGTAGAGAATTTCCATGACACGTTACAGGATGATGGCTCCATAACTTTGTGAATTACAAATACATTGAAATAACTATTGGACATAGGGATTATTAAGCCTTGTGTTTTTCCATAGGGTGCACCTGTAATCTTTGTCAAAAAGAAGGACAATTCCTTGCAATTGTTCATATATTACAGATATTTGGACAGAGCCATGGTGAAGAGTAGCTATTGAATACCTTGAATAGATTATCTCTTCGATTATATGAAAGGGGCATCGATTTTCTCAAAAAATTATTTGTGGTTAGGTTATAACTAGCTAAAGATTGAAGAAGGTGACATTCTTCACACCACCTTCTAGATTCCATTTGGGCTCTATGAGTTTATAGTAGTGTCATTCAATTTAACCAATGCACCAACGATATTTGTGAGTCTCATGAATATTATATTCTGAAAGTACTTGGATTACTTTGTGTGTGTATTTCTTGATGATATTTTAATCTATTCCATAAATGAAAAGGAACATGAGGAGCACTTGTAGTTAGTGTTATCATTCTTAAGAGAAAAAAAATGTATGGCAGGTTATCTAAATGTTATTTCTTTTAGAAAGAGATTCACTATCTTGGTCATATTGTTTCAAAGGAAGGAACTTTGGTGGACCTTAAAAAGGTGAAGGCCATAATGGATTGGACAATGCCAAAAAATGCTCACGAGGTGCAAAGCTTCATGAAGCTAGTTGGGTATTATCGAATTTTTGTGGAAGGGTTCTCAAAGATTTTAAAACCCATCACTACCTTATGGTGCAAGGGAATCAAGTATGAGTGTACCGAATAATGTGATGTCGCATTCATCGATATTAAGAGATTACTAACCAATGCATCAATCCTACAAGTGCTTGATACGGATAAAGACTTCACAGTCTACATGTATGCCTCAAATCAAGGGTTAGGTGTTATGTTAATGCAATATGTGAGACTAATACTGTATGCATATTAGAATTTTCAACTTCATGAGGAGATTTATGCAAAACATGATTCAAATTTGGTAGCGATGATGCTAGATCTAAATATTTCAAGGAATTGTATTGTAAGGAAAATCTTCTTGCTCAAAATTGATCATGAAATCTTGAAGCATCTCTTCATGCAAAGGAATATAAATTCTAGGAAAATGTGATAGAGTGAGTATGTAGGAATTCTGTACATCAAGGGAAAGGATAATGTAGGCATTGATTCCCTGAGAAAAAAAATTTGAATCTTCTCCTTGGTGCCCTTAAAAGTCAATTTGAGGGAGTGAGAATTAGGACAACTTCTTGGAGATAGTTGGTAATTAAAGGTTATAGCCTAAGTTTCATAATGGGAGGCAGTTATAGCCTAAGTTTCGAGGGTATGTTCTTAAGGTGGATGGATTGTTGTGATTTCAAGGGTGGGTGTACATCCCTAAGGAAGGATATATTCAAAGCACCATTCTCAAGGAATCCCATAGAGAACTTTATTGTGCTTATCTTGGTGTGAAGAAGATGTATCCAAACATGAAGAAGATATACTTTTGGGTAGGAATGAAGCGCAATGTAGTCCAATTGTCACTAAATGCCTTGAATTTCAATAGGTAAATGTCGATCACCACCACTCAATAGGATTATTATAGCCACATGGCATTCATATGTCTAAATGGGAAGTCATTTCCATGGATTTCATCAAAGGACTTTCTCTCACATTGCAAATATGTAATGACATTTTCTAGTCAGAGAAAATTATGAAAATGTTGATTTGACACGAACGTTTTAAAGTGAGATTATTCATATTTATGGGTTTCTCAAGAATATCATCTTAAATAGAGACTCTTGATTTACATCCAAGTTTGTAGTCAGAATTGGGGACTCAATTGAACTTGAGCACAAGTTCTCGTCCTGAAATAGATGGGAAAATATAAATAGTTAATCATGTGGCATAAGACATGCTTAGGATGTATTTTATAGATGACCAAACCCACTAGGAAAACTACTTTGGTAGAGTTTTCTTACAATAAAAATTACCATAGCTCAATCAAAATGGACTCCTTATCAATCTTTGTATGGAAGGCCATGCAAGTTATTGTTAAGTTGGGACAAGTTAAAGAACCAAGTGATAGTAGGACCATAATTGATTCAAGAGATGGAGGAACAAGTGATTTAGATTAGGCAGAAGTTAAAAGAAGCATGGGATAGATAGAAGAGTTATGTAAATGCATACAGAACTGACCAAAATTATAAAGCATGAGATGAGGTTTTTATTTGTATCAGGCCTAATAAGAGTACCATTCGGATTGGAAAGGAGAAAAAATGGTCACTGTGATTTATAGGGCCATTTAAATATGAGAAAAATTGGCCATGTTTCCCATCGTCTTGCACTTCCATCCCACTTCCATAATATTCATGATGTTTTTCATGTATCTATATTACAACATTATGCAATTGATAAATCTCATAAACTTAACTAGAAGGAATTGCAGGTTTTGGATGAGGGAACCATCACAGTCACACCATTATGCATATTGTATTGTAGGGTTTGACAACTCAAACACTACTTAGAGGACCAGGTTAAGGTCTAGTGGGACAAGTATAGCCCAGGATCTACTACCTAGGAGGACACAAAGACCACGTGTCAATATTATTCCTCACTTTTTTTATTGTAACTTCAAGATGGATTTTCTTGAAGGCTCAAGTGTATATAACATGAGACATTTTGTATTTTAAAATAACTAAATTATTGTATGGATAATATTATTATTCCCATTTTCTTATGTTTTTTTTGAACTCCACTAATTTGATATAACTATGTTATGATGACATGTGGACCTACCTATATGAAAAAATTAATGTATGAGTTTTTAAACATACTTACCAACTTGCTAACTATGTTGGTGCATCACTTGTAACATCAACAATTTATGAATAGATATATAACTCTTTATATGCCATCTAAAACAATTTCTTTCCAAAATCCATATTTGAACATGATAAGCATCCACTAATATTGTTCATTAGGAAAGTGCAATCATAAGAAGAGTGACAAAACAAAGTGTGACACAAGGAAACATGATAGAGGAAAATGATATTGGAGAAGAGTGAGCATGATGGCATCTAGGGTTAGTGTAGAGGAAGAGAATGTGTTACAATTATGGTTTGTGCATGTATAATGTGAAGAAGGAACATGCGAGTAGGTTTAGTGTAGAGGAAGAGAATGTGTGACAATTGTTGGTCTGTATATGGGTAGTGCCAACAAGGAACATGCAAAAGAGAGTGATGATGAACATGATAGGAGGATAATGCAACTAGAAACTAAGAAGAATGCATTGAAGGAAAGTGAATATTTGAACATACATCTAAACATTAATATAGGAAATTGAATGGTCAGAGGAAGGAGAATAAGTGAATAGTCAAACATACATTTAAACTTTTAGATAGGATGTTGAAGAGTTAGAGAGGAATACATAATATTACAAAGGAAAGTAAGAATTCAACCAAAAATAATACATAGGTTGATAGGAATAGAGTAAGGTTAGGCAGATATATCAAGTTGTTAACCAACTAAATCGTAGAGATGAAAGATGTTAGATATTCAATAGAGATCCTTGAAAGTACTAGATCATTGAGAGTGAAAATTTTTTAAGATGTGATTATTGATTATGAGTAGACAATTTTCCTAATTTGTCTGATAGGTTCTCTATCATTTAAACTACTTAATGTGCTTCCATATCCACTGGGTGTAAGTTAGTGCACAATAGAAAAAGGGAAACCTATGAATTGGGAATCCCACACCCACATTGCAAACATGTTTTAGAATCATCACTACCATTGAGATCACTTCTCTTCATAGAAGTGGATCGGGTAAAACTATCTCAAAGGGGCATCATCTTGCATGTTCAACATCAAGAATTTCACCTCCAAAATCCATCAAGATGGAGATGTGATCCAGATTTATAAGCGGAACAAAATGAAAACACATATCTATAATATTAACACAAAGACATAGTGAATAATAACAGAGATACAGTAAAACTTGACTTATATTAAATAAGAAATGTGTTGAAATTGTAAAATGCAGACTGAAACAAGCTTGCTAGAATGGTGGCAGCTTATCTCTTAGAAGAAATGTGACGACTACGCTCATTCACAAGAAGATGAGTACAATGAGGCTCCAAAATCATTTTTACATCAAACATGAATGCCAAAAACCTAGACATCCAAAAACCTAACCATAGGAGATGAAACGCCAAAAGTCATGTGGGCTCGGTTGGGGTAAGTTGGTACATCAACTTCCTGGGGTCGTAACGTTTGCATACGATCTCTGTTTTAGGTGTACGATAGCCTGTTGGAAAGGTATATCTAAGGAATACACATTATGTTGTCACACTCTAATGTCATCTATAGTGTGACTGTGGCGGGCCCAAGAAACATTGTTTAGGGTCTCAAAACGGCCCCAGAAGTTTAGGACCCAAAAATATAGAAAATAAATTCCAAGATGAAATATGTATGTGATCCAATTGGAATAGGTGGGTGGCCACCAATATCCACCTGGATCAATCCTCCCCCATTAGAAATAAATGGTCTCCATTGCATTGAGTTACTCCATCGGATGAGGAAATTTCTCCTGAATATGGCCACAGGTGAGTGACTTTCCATGGTGCAGGAGTTTACCTGCTTTGACAACACGATAGAGCTAAAACTTTTGTTGGTGAGTTCCCTTGACCTGTGTGTCTATGATATGGTCATTGGATTCTTGCTCCATGTAGTTAGGGTTGATTTGTGTCAGTGTCAATTGTTCTGCAACCTCTTAGGTGTCCAATAATGGTGGAAAATATGGTCGAAGGAGGTCCACATTAAACACTAGGTGAAAGCCAAGGAAGGGGGGAATTTTGAGCTCAAAAGAATTGTTACTCATAGCCTTGGTGATGGTATAAGGTCCATATCAGAGTGGATGAAGCTTCTGATGGGGTCCTATAAGGCATTCTTTCTGCAAGTGAAACCAAACTTTATCTCCCACCTGAAACTTATGTGGAACTTAGTGTTGATCATGGCGCTACTTGTACTAGGAATTAGACTTCTGAAAAATATCATGAACCTGTTGGTGGAGTGTGGTTCGAGCTAGCCAGTCATAGATGACATGCATTTTGGATGGATCAACATGCACCCCTTGCTCATCAACAATGTATCCTAGGTATTGGACCATGTTCATGTCGAAGGAGATTTTTTCCAAATTTTCATATACCTTGTGTTGTCATAGAGTGTGTAGAACCTATTGAATGTGTTGCAAGAGTTCCACCCAATTCTTGTTGAAAATGAGGATGTCATCCAAATACACTACCACAAAATAATTGGTGAAAGGCCGCAAGATATCGTCCATCATCCTCATGAAATTAGTTTGGCTATTTGTCAAACTAAAGGGCATGACCAACCATTCAAAAAGACCTTCTTTTTTAATGGTAGTTTGACTTCATATCAATCTTACTAAATTATTTTTCCTCCTTGAGTTGGTCAAGGAGATCACAATTCGGGGAATTAGGTACCGGTTCCTGACTGTGATTTTATTTAGGGCTCAGTAATCAATGCAAAGGCACCATGACCCAGATTTATTTTGCACAATCATGATTGGGCTTACGCAAGGCGATGAGCTTGGAAGGATGAGCCCCTTTTCGAGCAGATCTTGGATCTGGTGCTTGATTTACTCATTTTCTGACAAAGAGCGATGATAGGCCGGCCCATTCGATAGCAATGCATTGGGGGTCAAATTGATTGAGTGTTTGACCTAATAGTGAAGAGGTACCCCGGTGGGTGAGTGTTAGGTATGTGTTATATTCTTTTCACAAGTAGTAGTGTCACATTTTATCCTCGTTTTTCATGTTGCCTCGATTTTTGTGTCCATTGTTGGGCATTTTTTCGGCACATGGTTTTTTGTCAATGGTTTTCTATTTCTGGTTAAGGAATTAGGGTTGTTGACTAATTCAGGTCATCGAGTTAGGGTTTTGTATGCCGTTGGATCCTATATGTATATATTATTGTAAACAATGTATCACTATGCATGAATATAGAATATGTTGGTTTTCCTGGTTTGGGTTTCCAGGGGAAAAATATTTGTGTAATGTTTGTATTTGTCATTGTATCTTTTCTATTCTTTTACTAAAAATCTATTTGCAGTAAATATTGTACAAGGTTAAAATATGCATTTGGTTTCAGAGCTTTATTGGCTTCAGTGGGATGTCTTTGTGGTCAAGGGTTTGGCTTGGGACTATGATAAGCCTTGTTATCATGGGAGATCTTTGGTATTGATTTTTTAGGTGAAAAGAAATGGTGAGCAATTCGAAAATGGACATCGAGAAGTTTAATGGGCAAAGTTTTGAGTTGTGGAAGCTCAAGATGGAATATATGTCGGTGGACAGAGATAATTGGATCGTACTGCACCTACAAGAGCTTCAACAAGTAGTAGATCCAAGTATTGCACCTACAAGAACTTCAAAAGATGACTGTTAAAAGTTGGATTGGAAGGCGAAGAGCACAATCTAGTTGTGTCTCTCAAAATCAGTATTACTGAATGTATCATAGGAAGCTACAACCAATCATTTATGGGATAATTGTTGGAATATTGGTTGTTGTCATTTATGTCAACCCTAGTCATGGGTTTTGGACCACAAGATTGATGAAGGTATTTGGACATGAAGGAAAATGCACATGCAGATACAACACCCATCGATGGATAGTATACATCATGTTGTTTCTGGTGGTATGTGGCATGTCACGTGGATCCTCATGGTTGAGGAGAAATGAATTTTTGAAGATGACAAAGTGAATTGTACATGTAGGCACTGAAGATAATTAAAGAAAAGAATTACAAAATAAGAAAGTCTCAGTTTGGCCCTAATGCTAAAAGGAAGTGACATAAATGGTATAAATAAACATCGTTATACATTCATTTGATACAAGTTGAATTTCAGAGGGAATAAGAAGTAAAAGAAGGACGAATTTCAAGGGAGGATGAAGTCTTTTGGTGATGTGTTCTAAGGTATGTTATTTTCAGGTCATCTTACCATTTTTGCTATAACTTTTTTTCTAGAACAATTCAGATGGTGAAATCGCTATGGTATTTAGAAGACATATCAAGGTACCTCTGGTAAAAATTTCATCTAGTCTGTGGAAGATAGGGTTTGTGACCAGTACTGAAGCTACTCAAAAAACAGGTGTTCCAAGTAAAATAGTCATAACGTATTCATACAGAATCCAAATGAAGTGGGACCACTTCCATTGGAAAGAGTATGGACTGTAGTTTCTTTTGTACAAGTTTTAGAATCAGATGTTAAATATTGAGCGTAGGGCATGCTGTACAAGTTGGGTCTTCTGAATAGACCAGAATTGAATAAATTCTACCATTCTTTCTATAACCTCTTTTTGGGGAGGATTCAAGGAGTGAAAATTGGAGGAGTTTCAGAGAATACATTGAGTAATATTATCTATAGGATTAGAGTACTCCAAGAATTGAAGAATTGTAGAAACTGAAGAAGTCTCAGGAAGCATTATCAGGTTCTATGTGATGATTGATTGATGGTGATGATTTAATGTAAATTTTTATTATCTCTCATATATTCTTGGGTGGAAGGAAGGGGAAAGGATGGAGAGTTCAAATCTCTCTTGATATTGGAGGATTGTATCTTCCTCTTGTAGTTTTATCCCTCCCTTTACATTTGGAAGTTGTAGCTACCTTTGGAAGTCATTACTTCCCTTGAACAACAACTATTGATTATTTCTCATATATTGTGCATGGTGTATTGTGGTGTATTGGTGTAACTCTTATACTATTGTTCATTGCTCATTGCATATAGTTGAATGGTTTAAGTATAAGTTGAAAAAGGTTTTAAATTGTACTTGATACTAATTCACCCCCCTCTCAGTATCAACAATAATTTGGGGAAGTTGTATCAGTCTAAGTCCCTAGTAAATAAAATATTCTTGAGAAAGAAGTTGTATAACCTAAGGATGAGAGATGGAGACTCAGTAGCAGAGCATTTGAACGCCTTCAATACTATGGTAATTCACTCAGTATATGTTGAGATTAAAATTTCAGATGAAGATAAGTGTATCAGTTTACTATGTTCTTTACCAGACTCATGGGATAGTCTGGTTGTGTCTATAGGTAGTAATACAAATGTCTTGAATTTTGATGAAGTGGTCTCATCCTTGTTTTTGGAGGAGATGAGACAGAAGAATATGGAAGGACATAGCACATATGCATCATTTGCAAGAGGACGCACCTAGGAAATAAATAGATCTAAGTTCTCAGGTGGGATATCTAAGTCGAAGGGTAGATTTAAATCTCCCGAAAAGTTTGTAAAGGTATGTTGGAGATGTGGAAAATAAGGGCACTACCAGAAGTAGTGTAGATCCAAAGTTGAGAAAAATAAGGGATATGAATAATCTCCTTCTACAAAAGAAAATACCTCCAATGAAGAAGGAAGGGATGTGTACGTGGCTCCTTCAAGCACACATGCATATCACGAGGCATGGTTGGTTGACTCAGGTGCATCCTTTCATATGACTCCCCAGAAGGAGTGCTTCTGTGAATATGAAAGGTATGATGGAGGTAATTTTTTCCTATGTGATGACTCGACAACCAAAATCATAGGTCGAGGAAAATTCAAGTTGAGGCTCATAGATGGAAGGATTAGAACACTACCCAGTGTTCTTCACATCCCAGGATTGGCCAAAATTTTGATTTTTGTAAGCAAAATGGACAATGCAGGGGTAAAAACAATATTTGAAAAGGAAACGTGCAAGATGGTTTGAGGAGCAATGGTGTTGTTGAAGGGAGTTTGGTTTGCAACTCTGTATAAGCTACAAGGAAGCACTATTAGTTATGGGTCTAATAGTTCCATTGTTCCTAATATTGGAGTTGAAGAAGAAATAACTCCTACAGTCTACGTAGAAAAGGTTATGATGTGGCATCAAAGACTAGGGCATATCAGAGAGAAGGGTCTTCAATTACAACATGATAAAGGTATGGTTGAAGGTATGTCTAAATTCTCTTTGGATTTTGATTTTTGTGAACATTGTGTATATGGGAAGCGGAATCGGGCAAGATTCCCCTCTAGTGCAACAAGGGCGGAAGGAATTTTACAACTAGTTCAAAGTGATGTTTTTGGACCTGTGTCGATCCCATCATTGGGAAAATCTATGTACTATGTCTCATTTTTAGATGACTTCTCGAGGAATACTTGGATATATTTCCTTAGGAATAAATTTGAAGTCTTTGATGGGTTTAAAGAGTTTAAGGCTCTTGTTGAGAATCAAACATAGAAAATAATTAAGGTGCCAAGGACAGATAATGGCGAAGATTTCTGCGAGAATGAATTTGAATAATTTTGTAAGAAGTGTGGTATAGCAAGGTAGAATACTACTCCATATACATCTCAGAAAAATCGATTTGCAGAAAGGATGAACAGGACATTGATGGAAAAAGAAATATGCATACTCAGTGGTGATGGTTTAGGGCGAGAATTATGGGCAGAGGCAGTGGGTACTGCATGTTACCTAGTCAACATATCACCCTCATCAGCATTGGATGACAAGACTCCACAAGAGGTATGGACTGGTAAGAAACCTTCTCTCACACATCTCGATGTATTTGGTTGTGATGAATATGTTCATGTTCCAAAGGAAAACAGGAGTAAGCTAGATAAAAAGGCTGAAAAGTGTATCTGTATTGGATATAAAGATGGTCTAAAAGGTTATAAGATTTGGAACCCAGAAACTAAGAAGGTAGTGTATAGCCAAGATGTGGTATTTAGACAAATGAAGGATGTTGTTAAACAGGAAGTCCTACCAAGTAATGAAGAACCAAAGAAAATAGAGTTTGATTTAAAGGATGATGAATCAGACTCTACAGAAGAACATGAATCAGAAGAAGAAGATCATCATACTCTAGTATTGAGGAGATTGGTTTGAGAAAGAAGGATACCGGAAACGTATACTCCATATTATTTTAGCTCAAATTTTTCTTTGTCTATTGCTGATGATGATCCTAGAATTGTCAGGGAGTCAGTGGATTCAGAAGATGGAAATCTCTAGAAAAATTCCATGGACAAAGAAATGGCAGCCTTGGATAAGAATGAAGCTTGAGATCTAGTGGAGTTGCCGACTAAAAGAAATCCCATTGCATAAAATGGGTATTTAAAAAGAAGTTGAATGCAGAAGGAAAAGTGGAGAAATACAAAGCTCAGTTAGTAGTAAAGGGTTATTCCCAAGTTGAGGGTAAAGGGTTATTCCCAAGTTGAGGGAATTGATTTTCGCGAGATTTTTTCTCTTGTTTCCAAGTTAACTTCTATAATATTTTTGTTATCTGTTGCTGTTGCATTCGATATTGAAGTAGAACAGATGGATTTGAAGACAACATTCCTACATGGGGATCTGGAAGAATAAACCTATATGAAGCAGCCAGAAGGTTTTTCTATGAAGGGAAAGAAGGAGTTAGTATGCAAGATGAAAAAGTCCCTATATGGTTTAAAACAATCACCAAGGATGATGTATCAAAAATTTGATACGTATATGTTGGGACTTGGTTTCACAAGAAGCAAAGAGGATCATTGTGTGTATTTTAAATTAATTGGTGATCATTTGATTTATTTTCTCTTGTATGTGGATGACATGTTGCTGATAGGAAACAACAAGGAGATTATCCAAGATGTGAAAAATCAGTTGTCCTCTAATTTTGACATGAAGGATGTCGGTGCTTCAAATTTCATTTTAGACATGAAAATTAAAAGAGATCAAAAAAAGAGGAAACTCTAGTTAAATCAAAGAAAATATGTCGAGACAATATTGCATAGGTTTAATATGCAGAAATGTAAACCGGTCAAGGTTCATACTTTTGTTGGTGTAAAGTTATTTGCGGATCAATGTCCCAAGACACATGAAGAGGAGGACATGTCTCATGTTCCATGTGCAAGTGCAGTTGATACTTAGATGTATGTAATGGTCTGTACTAGACCGTACATTTCACATGCAGTGGGAGTTTTGATCAAGTATATGTTAAAACCATGGAAGGAGCATTGGATATCATTAAAAAGGGTTTCTAGGTATTTGTGTGGCACTTCTAGCTATCGATTGTGCTACTAAAGAAGACCAAGATTAGACAAAGTGTTGGATATACATGGCTTTGTGGATGCAGACTGGGCTAGAGATCTGGATCGTAGGAGATCTAGAAGTGGGTATGTGTTTAATCTGTTTGGAGGAGCTATAAGTTGTATGAGAAAAAGACAGGTTGTAGTGGCACTTACAAGTACAGAAGTTGAATACATGGCATCCACTCATGCAAGTAAGGAATCATTATGGTTACAAAGATTGTGTTCAAGTATTGGGTTGGTATAGCAAGCAGTAAGGATAGATTGTGGGAGTCATAGTGCAATTTTTATGGCGAAGAACCCGACTTATCATTCAAAGAAAAAGCATATTGATATTCAATACCAGTTTGTGAGAGACATGGTTGAGGAAAAGAAAGTGTTGTTTATGAAGGTGGACACTTTGAAGAATGTTGCAGATTCATTAACAAAATCTGTGAGCACTAAGAAGTTCTCTTGGTGTAGAGGATCCATGGGCATTGTTTCCCTGGATTGTTGACTATCTAACCCTGTAAACCCCTATATGCAAACAAAAAAACAAGTGGGAGAATGTTGGGTATGTGTTATATTATTTGTAGTAGTCACATTTTTGCCTCGAGAAACATGTTGCATTTTTACCTCATTTTTTGTGTTGCCTCGATTTTTGTGTCCATTGTTGGGAGGTTTTTTGGCACATGGTTTTTTGCCGATGGTTTTCTATTTCCAGTTAAGTAATTCTCATTGTTGACTAATCTAGGTCATTGGGTTAGGGTTTTGTATGTCGTTGGCTCCTATATGTATATTGTATTGTAAACAATGTATCACTATGCATGAATATAGAATATGATAGTTTTCCCGGTTTGGGTTTCCAGGGGAAAAATATCTGTGTAATGTTTGTATTTTCCATTGTATATTTTTTGTTCTTTTACTAAAAATTTGTTTGCAGTAATTATTGTACAAGGTTAAAATCTACATTTGGTATCAGATCTTTGTTGGCTTCAGGGGGACATCTTTGTGGTCAATGGTTTGGCTCGGGACTGTGATAAGCCTTGTTACTGTGAGAGATCTGTGGTATTGATTTTTTAGGTGAAAAGGAATGGCGAGCAATTAGAAAATGGAGATCGAGAAGTTTAATGGGAAAATTTTTGATTTGTGGAAGCTCAAGATGGAAGATATGTTGGTGGACAGAGATTAGTAGATCACGGTAGATCCAGGTACAACACCTACAGGAACTTCAGCACATGACTAGAAAAATCTGGATGGGAAGGCAAAGAGCACAATCCCACTGTGCCTCTTAGATTCAGTATTATTGAATGTATCAGAGGAAGCTACAGCCAAGGATTTATGGGATAAGTTGGGGAAGTTGTATCAGTCTAAGTCCCTAGTAAATAAATTATTCCTGAGAAAGAATTGGTATAACCTGAGGATGAGAGATGGAGACTCGGTGGCAAAGCATTTGAACGCCTTGAATATTGACGTAAGCCAGTTAGTATCTGTTGAGATTAAAATTTTAGATGAATATAAGTGTATCAGTTTACCGTGTTCTTTACCAAACTCGTGGGATAGTCTGGTTGTGCCTATGCACAATCTCCCTTCATCATTGATCTTCTGATTTCTGCGACTTCTGCCAGAACGAATACCAGCGGTTTAACCACTTTACTTACTTTATCTTCCTGAAGTCCTCCACTCGAAGTCCATCGAGCGCTTTTCACACCAGTTTTATTTGAAGCCTATACGTGACCTCCGACGAACTTTCACAGCTACCACTACCCTTAGCGGCCTCCTGCCTAGCGGGACTTACTACCACTAATCCACCGACATCGATCTACCACGCACCAGTCAACCTTACTAACTGGGAGAACAACTCAGACTTAAGCATACCAACGAACAGCAGATGCAAATACAGGCTAATGAAATGAAGTCATAATGTGCGCATAAACCATAGGCAATAAACAAGCATCAGAATAATATTGCGGAAGACTTTGTATTAACAGAGCATGAATAACCCTCAGGTATTACAATAGAGTGTGCCTGAGGCACTAATAACAACCATAGAGCAGGATGCTCTTCGCTCTTCTAGACTCTAAGACAGAAGGACTCACAGCTTCGGACAGAAGGGAAGCTTAGAAGACTCACCTACTGACTCTAATTCTCGATGCTGCAAATGAATCCCTCATTCTCCTTATATAAAAATTTTGGAGGGAGGGGTAATCATGAAGCATCAACATGATTAGATCATGTAGACCACTAAATATACTTTTATGATTCGGCAGATATATTCACGCAGGAATCTCTGTCCAATCAAACAACTTTATTTTAAATCACACCGAAAATAGAGTACTATAAAAGATTTGTTGGGGTTGTCACGTAGGATTCCCTGATCAAATCAAAACCTGATGGGGTGATCGTGCAAGATTCCCCAATCGGATATGACATTAGTAGTACAATCATATACTTAACAGTAAGGTAACTTGGAAATGTGGGTCAAACCACACCAAAAGTCAGAGAAGTGCTCCGAGTTTCCAAGATTCTTACGGATAGACATGACAACACTATATCTATGACAGATTTTTTTTTGTACAAAGTGGAGATTGTTACGGTAATCCATGAAACCTGGATGACACCACTGTCGGCCATCTAGACATGAATTATTACAGTATGGAGTTTATTAGTAAACCCATGGAAAACTATCATTCTATAGGATGATCACTGAAGTGACGGAATAGGTAAGGGTCCCAGTGCTGAGTGTATACTTCACAGACTAATTTTGGATCACAATTGTAACTTTCAGTTTGGTGAAGTAAGAATTTTGTTCTGATTATCCAGGGATGCTTTTCTCGGACAAATATCATTTTATATTCATCTTCAGAGAATAAATCAGAAATAGAATGTAAGCTTCTCTTGTGAAAAAGAAACATTCTTGCAGTTTCTGTTACTTCAGGATTTATACCAACAGGATTCAATCCAAATTGTTCCCACCATTCCATCAACCAGTTTGGTTCGTCCCAATCTCTAAACGAATGAGAAAACTTTATCATGCAATAATAATGTTTAAATCTGCTGGTCCACAGACACACATTGAACCACATTGTTTTGTATTGCTGATAATCTATCCCATATAATTTTTCACGAGGATCCTGATTAGGCCAGTCTGAGATAGCTCTCATTCTATTAATTTGAAAACACTAGTAGGCTAAGGTTGTTGTCCAGCTTCTTGTAGAATGGTCATACCAGTGAGTATCTACTGATCTTAATCTGCTTAGGTCTCCCATTTCAATGAGCCTTTCTCTGGAAGAAATGGTTATGGGCTGGTGTATTTGGCCAAAAACATGTTGGGGTGGGAGCACTGTGATATTGGTATTAGTAGAAAACCCTGGTAAACCAACTTCAATTTTCTCTGAAGATCTTACTAGCCAAGAGGGTTTCCAGTTTTCTTTAAATACTATCCAATCAGTATTATCATCATAGTGTTCAATGACTGGAGCATTTCTTTCATGATCAAAAGCTTCTACTATTACCATGCATTTTTTATAATATGAAATTTGCATATGAACATCAGATATAAAAGGGAATTCGATTCATTTTGGTGGGGTATTCCCTAACTGTGGCATGGTAATAAAATATCCAAGCTGATCTTGGGAACACAGGCAGGAACCATGTGGTTCTACGGCTGACAAGAAAGGAGAACCCAAGATACAATCAATGGGCAGGTCGGAAATATGAAATCTCCTTCCCAAGCCATAGTTTTCTAGAAGTAATATTCCTTTCGGAATTTCATACTGAAAATCTGTATTCTTATTGCCAAGCCCTGTAGCAAATCCAAAGCTGGGAGCCCAATACTTTGCAGGAATTAAATCTTTATTTAACAAATTTATATCAGTTTCAGTGTCTATGAGTGCTATTAAAATAAAAATCTCTTGGCATATTTCTAACTGAACCTTGATATAATACTTCTGATACTTTATAGGTAGAACCTGCATACCTGGCATACCCTGCATTTCCTCAGAAGTTTTTTCCTGGATAAAATTTTCAAAAGGAGCATCTTCTAGTGGAGGAGGAATAGACTCAAGCCGTTCTTTAATCAATTTAATTTCCTGTCTTGCCCATGAATCCACTGGATAGCTTGACTCAATATCTCCTTGTAATTTCTGTAGAATATTCCTGATATCAGCAACTTCTGCTCTTAGGGAAGAGACTTCTTTTGCTAGATCTGTAACAGAGATATTTTGTAACCTTGGTTCTCTGTTAAACTTTATATATGTTTTGGTATTKTTATCAAAGGATGCATCTAAGAACAGAGGTTGTCTCCTAGCTATTTCACATCCTTTTCCCTTTTTTTCAGCTTTTACAGCTTTTATAAATGTTTCAAGCAAAGAGTTTTTCATTTCACCTTCAGGAAGTCCTTTAATCTGAGCAAGCATCTAAGCTTCTTGATCTCCTGTATTTTGAAACATACAAACTTTTAATTTTTCCCTAATAGGTTCTGAATCGGAACTATCTTGGGAACTTGTACATGTGCAGTAATTTGGATTACTGCAATTGCAGGACTGGTTTATCAAAATTTCCTCATCTGAGCTTGTCTCAAATTGTGACGTTTCTTCTGATGAAGAATAACATCCTTCTCTGAGTAGATGAATTTTTGGCTTTGGCCTATGAGGATTATAAGGACATGAATTAGTATTGTGACTTTGTGATCCACATCTATTGCATTGTAGTTTTAAAACTATTTGCTTCTTTTCTTGGGCTTCTTTTGCTTTTTGCTGAGAAAATTTTCCCTTTGTTCTTCTAGAAATATCATTGTCAGGACATTCATGTGCATAATGTCCATTTTTCCCACAGATCCAACACTTGATCTGTTGTTTGGCCTCATATTTGTGGGTTTTGAGTTTGATGTCATGAGGCTCATAATAATGAGTATTTGGAGTATA
>JASDQU010100567.1:327414-366852 GCA_032191745.1 Picea mariana
CTGATATCAGCAACTTCTGCTCTTAGGGAAGAGACTTCTTTTGCTAGATCTGTAACAGAGATATTTTGTAACCTTGGTTCTCTGTTAAACTTTATATATGTTTTGGTATTTTTATCAAAGGATGCATCTAAGAACAGAGGTTGTCTCCTAGCTATTTCACATCCTTTTCCCTTTTGTTCAGTTTTTACAACTTTTATAAATGTTTCAAGCAAAGAGTTTTTCACTTCACCTTCAGGAAGTCCTTTAATATGAGCAAGCATATGATCTTCCTGATCTCCTGTATTTTGAAACATACAAACTTTTAATTTTTCCCTAATAGGTTCTGAATCAAAACTGTCTTGGGAACTTGTACATGTGCAGTAATTTGGATTACTGCAATTGCAGGACTGGTTTATCAAAATTTCCTCATCTGAGCTTGTCTCAAATTGTGATGTTTCTTCTGATGAAGAACAACATCCTTCTCTGAGTAGATGAATTTCTGGCTTTGGCCTATGAGGATTATAAGGACATGAATTAGTATCGTGACTTTGTGATCCACATCTATTGCATTGTAGTTTTAAAACTATTTGCTTCTTTTCTTGGGCTTCTTTTTCTTTTTGCTGAGAAAATTTTCCCTTTGTTCTTCTAGAAATATCATTGTCAGGACATTCATGTGCATAATGTCCATTTTTCCCACAGATCCAACACTTGATCTGTTGTTTGGCCTCATATTTGTGGGTTTTGAGTTTGATGTCATGAGGCTCATAATAATGAGTATTTGGAGTATATCTGTATCTGGTTTTGAATTTTCTACCCTTTTCCTTTTTAATGTCTTTTGGTCTCTTTTTCCTTCTGTAAGTAGGTTGGGTCAGATACAAACCACACTGTTCACAAATTGACTTTTGGTCAGGGAGGTAGGAGGATTTGGAGACAGAATTCTAGATTTTCATACTAGTACAAAGTCCAATTAAGACCTTTGTAATAGTAGAATAAATTTATCCCCAAGTATATGTTTCATAAGGAAGTTTGAATGTGTCTTCCATTTTTAAATATTCTACAAACTTACTTGGAAGAGCTGCCAAATAAACTTGTTTCCACAGTAGATTTTTACTATCTTTGACTTCAAAAATCCTTTGGGTCCATTCTTTATGAAATTTTTCATATTCAGACATCTTTCGGCATTTCATATTCATCAGAACAATTTCATGTTTGTAAGCAATCTCTATTTCTGTCCCACACCAATGTTCAAGTATGAGGGTGGTGAGGGCTCCTATCATAATATTTACAACATTCCCATTAGGATGGTATACTATATCACCTTCTTCATCCTTTAATACTTCTTCTTCCATTTTACTGACCATAAGAGGAGAAGATACGACTTCCCACCATTTGCTAAGTGTTCCAGTAAAACATTGAATAATAGTCTTGCATGCTTCTATTTCACTTTTTCCTTTCATGCACATAATTTTATAAGAAACATACATTCTGTCAAGCATCTGTCTTATCTGAGCAATAGACAGATTATCAATATTCCATTCCTGGAACCAATCATCAACAAAGGTTTGGGATTCTGGAAGTTTTCCTTTTCCTATAAGATCAGGGGCTGCTGGTCTGGAAGAGTGGGATGGAATATTTTCAAAGGAAGGTCTTCTAATAGTAACCAGGGAAAGAACATCTTCATAATTTTTCTTGGAGGATTCTAGCTTTTCTTCCTCCAAGGGAAAGTGTAAAGGAAATCTTTTTGTAGTTTCTTTTTCGGAAGGTTTATGTATAGGGGATAATATGGAGATATGAGAGCTAGGAAGAAGAAATGAGTTAGGAATGGGCTTATCAGGTTGACTAGATTTTCTTTTAAGTTCTGTTAGTGTTTTTCCCATTTCAGAGAAAGCAGTTCCTAATCCCTCCATGATTTCTTCATGATTTCTATTAGATTCTCTTGCCCTACAAGAGATTTCTAATAGAGTAGAATCAACTTTGTCATTGACATTCATGAACTTTTCTTGGATCTGATCTACAGAATGGACAATAGTATTTGTAGATACTTGGAGATCCATGATTTGTTCTTTCTTAGCATAGTCATTTGTCACATAAATCTGAGTAGCCATTCCTCTCAAAGGAGTATTTGTCCAATTTAATTGTTATGAGACTGATTGGACTCTTTTGTCTATTCCAGACAGTTGATTGGCTTCGTCAGATAATAAGGGAATAACTCTGGCCTGTTTAGAGCTATCTTCTAAGATGATTCCTTTAAAAGGAGGAAAAGTAGTATTAGATTCAACAAGGCTTCCATCTAAAATTTTCGACTGATGTCTAGGGGTTTCAGAGCTTTCTCCTACCATTTGGACTATAGGGGCCATATATAATTTTCTCCATTCGAAGAAAGAGATCCAACAGTTTTCTTCAGTCATATATTCTTTCCATAATTTTGACAGTCTTTGTTTTTCTTTTTCTGGAGTACTACTTTCAAATTCTTTAGATTCAGGATTTGTAAACAAATCCCAATTTGTAAACAAATCCCAATTTGTCATTTTCTTGATCCATTCTTCAGGCAGAGATCCTTTTTCACATCCAGTCATAACTGTGAGGTATTTTTGAATTTCTTCTACAGAGGGTCTGTTTATATTTTTGGGCAAAGGATTTGAAAATCGATAGTCTGGTATGACTGTGTCACACTGTTCTATGTATTCTAGGCCATATTTAGGAGAGTTTGGTGTTCTCATTCCTCTGTAAATTTCTTTAATTCAAGGATCTAAAGACTCAATTGACGACATATAATGGATCATTAAGCAGGAAATGTGCTTTGACGAAGATGTAGATGATTCTAGGGTATTATACACAGATCTAAAAGAGACTGAAGAATCCATACTCAGTATTACTATCTTTACACAGAAAAGGAAGGATTTTAGTCTTATGTACTTTAATACAAAAGGATTAGACAGGCTCCTGGCCTACTCCTCAGGTAAAGACTAGTAAACTTTTCAGCGAGTTGCAGTAGTGGAAACTGTGGCTTTAAACAGCCCGAGACTACTGATATGGCTCTAAATTCAAACTGAACCACACAAATTAAAACAAATAAGAGTGAATATCTTTAACAGATCTGAATGGGTCTGTTATAGGGCAAGAGAATCTAATAGAAATCATGAAGAAATCATGGAGGAATTAGGAACTGCTTTCTCTGAAATGGGCAAAACACTAACATAACTTAAAAGAAAATCTAGTCAACCTGATAAGCCCATTCCTAACTCATTTCTTCTTCCTAGCTCTCATATCTCCATATTATCCCCTGTACATAAAACTTCTGAAAAAGAAACTACAAAAAGATTTCCTTTACACTTTCCCTTGGAGGAAGAAAATCCAGAATCCTCCAAGAAAAATTCTGAAGATGTTCATTCCCTGGTTACTATTAGAAGACCTTCCTTTGAAAATATTCCAGCCCACTCTTCCAGACCAGCAACCTCTGATCTTATAGGAAAAGGAAAACTTCCAGAATCCCAAACCTTTGCTGATGATTGGTTCCAGGAATGGAATATTGATAATTTGTCTATTGCTCAGATACGACAGATGCTTGACAAAATGTATGTTTCTTATAAAATTATGTGCATGAAGGGAAAAAGTGAAATAGAAGCATGCAAGACTATTATTTAGTGTTTTACTGGAACACTTAGCAAATGGTGGGAAGTCGTATCTTCTCCTCTTATGGTCAGTAAAATGGAAGCAGAAGTATTAAAGGATGAAGAAGGTGATATAGTATACCATCCTGATGGGAATGATGTAAATAATATGATAGGAGCCCTCACCACTCTCATACTTGAACATTGGTGTGGGACAGAAACAGAGATTGCTGACAAACATGAAATTGTTCTGATGAATATGAAATGCCGAAAGATGTCTGAATATGAACAATTTCATAAAGAAGGGACCCAAAGGATTTTTGAAGTCAAAGATAGTAAAAATCTACTATGGAAACAAGTTTATTTGGCAGCTCTTCCAAGTAAGTTTGTAGAATATTTAAAAATGGAAGACACATTCAAACTTCCTTATGAAACGTATACTTGGGGAGAAATTTATTCTACCATTACAAAGGCCTTAATTGGACTTTGTACTAGTATGAAAATCCAGAATTCTGTCTCCAAATCCTCCTACCTCCCTGACCAAAAGTCAAATTGTGAATAGTATGGTTTGTATCTGACCCAACCTACTTATAGAAGGAAAAAGAGACCAAAAGACATTAAAAAGGAAAAGGGTAGAAAATTCAAAACCAGATACAGATATACTCCAAATACTCATTATTATGAGCCTCATGACATCAAACTCAAAACCCACAAATATGAGGCCAAACAACAGATCAAGTGTTGGATCTGTGGGAAAAATGGACATTATGCACATGAATGTCCTGACAATGATATTTCTAGAAGAACAAAGGGAAAATTTTCTCAGCAAAAAGCAAAAGAAGCCCAAGAAAAGAAGCAAATAGTTTTAAAACTACAATGCAATAGATGTGGATCACAAAGTCACAATACTAATTCATGTCCTTATAATCCTCATAGGCCAAAGCCAAAAATTCATCTACTCAGAGAAGGATGTTATTCTTCATCAGAAGAAACGTCACAATTTGAGACAAGCTCAGATGAGGAAATTTTGATAAACCAGTCCTGCAATTGCAGTAATCCAAATTACTGCACATGTACAAGTTCCCAAGATAGTTCCGATTCAGAACCTATTAGGGAAAAATTAAAAGTTTGTATGTTTCAAAATACAGGAGATCAAGAAGCTTAGATGCTTGCTCAGATTAAAGGACTTCCTGAAGGTGAAATGAAAAACTCTTTGCTTGAAACATTTATAAAAGCTGTAAAAGCTGAAAAAAAGGGAAAAGGATGTGAAATAGCTAGGAGACAACCTCTGTTCTTAGATGCATCCTTTGATAAMAATACCAAAACATATATAAAGTTTAACAGAGAACCAAGGTTACAAAATATCTCTGTTACAGATCTAGCAAAAGAAGTCTCTTCCCTAAGAGCAGAAGTTGYTGATATCAGGAACATTCTACAGAAATTACAAGGAGATATTGAGTCAAGCTATCCAGTGGATTCATAGGCAAGACAGGAAATTAAATTGATTAAATAACGGCTTGAGTCTATTCCTCCTCCACTAGAAGATKCTCCTTTTGAAACTTTTATCCAGGAACAAACTTCTGAGGAAATGCAGGGTATGCCAGGTATGCAAGTTCTACCTATAAAGTATCAGAAGTATTATATCAAGGTTCTGTTAGAAATATGCCAAGAGATTTTTATTTTAACAGCACTCATAGACACTGGATCTGATATAAATTTGTTAAATAAAAATTTAATTCCTACAAAGTATTGGGCTCCCATCTTTGGATCTGCTACAGGGCTTGGCAATAAGAATACAGATTTTTAGTATGAAATTCCTAAAGGAATATTACTTCCCAGGAAAGAAATAGATCTAAATTCTCAAGTGGGAGATCTAATTCTAAGGGTAGATCTAAATCTCTGGGAAATTTTGTAAAGGTATGTTGGAGATGTGGAAAAGAAGGTCACTACAAGAAGCAGTGTAGATCCAAAGTCAAGAAAAAGAAGGTCACTATAGAAGAAAAGACCTCCAAGGAAGAAGGAGGGGATGTGTACTTGGATTCTTCAATCACACATGTATATCATGAGGCATGCTTGGTTGACTCAGGTGCATCCTTTCATATGAGTCCCCATAGGGAGTGGTTCTTTGAATGTGAAAGGTATGATGGAGGTAATGTTTTCCTAGGTGATGAATCGACAACCATAATCATAGGTCGAGGAAAAGTCAAGTTGAGGCTCATAGATGGAATGATTATAACACTACCTGGTGTTTTTCACATCCTGGGATTGGCCAGAGATTTTATTTTTGTAATCAAAATGGACGATGCAAGGGTAAAAACAATATTTTAAAAGGAAACCTGTAGGATGGTTCGAGGAGCAATGGTGTTGTTGAAGGGAGTTCAGTTTGGAACTTTGTATAAAATGCAAGGAAGCATTATTAGTGATGTTGGTTTTTATTCATATGAAATATAATCAATGTATTATTACAATAATGAGTGTTCCATATATAGGGAACATAAGGTGACCATCCATGAAAGGATTCATCCCTTGAATAATCAATAACTATTTGTTATTATCATTTACTTATTATATAATATATATAATAATCAACAATAATTATATTATTAATTATTATCTTTAGAGAATGTCTTCCTGATGTTGTCCAAACATCAACACTCCCTCTCAATGAGGGAGACATTCTGCAGCATACCACTTTTGTCTTTAAAGTATACAAACTTCACCCTAGACTCATGACACTTGTCTTTCAGTCTTGGGAGACATCTCTCTCCCACCTGAACCAAGGAGAAACCCCTTATGTGGCTCTCCCTCTGAGCCAATTAAGTCTCTCTGAGATTAGGCTCACTTTGGGTCCACATGTAAAAGCATATAACATCTTGAGTCTTTATCATTCCTTGTCAAATCATCATGACTAGGACAAAGACTACACCAGGATCTTTCACCACAGGCACACACCTATGAGTGAATGTCGACTTGATGCTAACTGACATGTGGAAATCTCTTCAAGTACCTCGAGTCCATAATATTCCTTGTCATGATCAAGGAAGGACTACATCTGGGCCCATTTATCACAAGTGCACCTTTGTGATAAATGTATCCTATCTCCCTTGGTCTGCAGCCCAATGTAGGAGAAGTTATGCCAAAAGCTGAAACATCAACACTCCCTCTTAGTTAGGGAGGTATCTTTCCATAGTAGTACACAACTATTGTCCAAAGACATGCAGTCTCTGCCAGTGGTAAAACACCACCATAGTAGTAAAATATTTGTCACACATGGCACTCCCATGTGGACTTCTAGAGGCTACTCCCTCTAGGAACACTTAGGGTCAACTCCCCATGGTGTGAGACATCAAGGGTCAACTCCCTTGACATGTCCTCATGTTCTCTGAACATGGGACGATGGGCTATAAGCCCAAATGCACTTATTCCTTCTCAAATAAGTGTTCCACTTATCCCTTCTCGGATAAGAGTCCTCACAAATCAACTCAACTCAATTCACAAAGGAGTACAATCTGGAGAAATTTTGTCACACATAGCACTCCATGTGGACTTCTAGAGGTTACACCCTCTATAAACACTAGGGTAAACTACCATAGTGTATGACATCAAGGGTCAACTCCCTTGACATGTCCTCATGTTCTCTCCACATGGGATGTTGAGTTATAATCCCAACTGCACTTATTCCTTCTCGAATAAGTGTTCCACTTATCCCTTCTCGGATAAGTGTCCTCATAGATCAACTCAACTCAATTCATAGAGGAGTATGATCTAGAGAAAGTTTGTCACACATGGAAATCCATGTGGACTTCTAGAGGCTACACCCTCTAGAAACACTAGGGTCAACTCCCATAGTGTATGGCGTCAAGGGTCAACTCCCTTGACATGTCCTCATGTTCTCTTCACATGGGACGTTGGGTTATAAGCCCAACCATACTTATCCCTTCTTGGATAGGTGTCCCACTTATCCCTTCTCAGATAAGTGTCATCATAGATCAAATCAACTCAATCACATAGGAGTACGATCTGGAGAATGTCTCAGGAAGATGAAAACATCAACACTCCCTCTCAGTCAGGGAGGCATTCTCTGCCACGCCAAGTCTGTCACAGAAGTACTTAAACTTCATCTTGGTTTGGTAAGAACATCAGCAACCTGCTCATCTGTAGGAAGGTATTGCACCAATACTTCCTTCCTCTGCACCATGTCTCGGATGAAATGATACTTGATCTCAATGTGGTTCGATTTGTCATGAAACACCAGATTATCAGAGATCTTCACACAACTTTGGTTACCATAATGAATAATGGTGGAATCCAACACATGTTCATATAGATCTGCAAGGAGCTTGTGAAGCCACACTACTTTACAGACTGTCATACTTAATGCAATGTATTATGCTTCTATTGTGCTCAATGTCACAGAAGTTCATTTCCTGCTACACCAGGAAACCATGAAAGATCCCAAAGTGAAGAAACACTTGAAGGTGCTCTTTCTGTCCACTGCACTCCCTGCCCAATCAGAGTCAATATATTCCTACCATATTATATCAATACTGGAAGTATATCTCAGACCATGTAGAACTGTGCCTCGCAAGTATCTCAACACATGCTTCACAACAATCTAGTGTGTCTATCTCATTTGGCTCATAAATTGGATAAGTGCACTCACTACATAGCAAATATCTAGTCTAGTGTTAACCAGATACATCAATGATCCAATTAGTTGTATGTACAGGGTCGGATCAATATCGTCGTAATTGGAAGAAGACACACATAGTTTCTTCATATTCTTCACCATAGTTGTAGCCATGCATTTCAAGTTTAAATATAACTCAAACTTCTTCAATTTCTCAACTGTGTACTTCCCCTGACTCGGGAATATCTCATCAGTTCTTTGCCACAGCTCTAGTCCCAAGAAGTAGTGAATCATACCAAGGTCCTTCATTTCAAACTCATAGGCCAACACATACTTGCATTCAATAATAAATCTCTATGTACCTATGAGTAATAAATCATCAACGTAGAGGACCAAAATCAGGGCCTCACCTTTAACAATATTGTAGTACAAGTTGGGATCAACAACACTTTTGTTGAAGCCCAAACTCATCATGTTTTCATCAATCCTCGCATACCAAGCTCAAGGTGCCTACTTGAGTCCATATAGGGTCTTCTTCAACCTACACACATGAGACTCCTTCTCATGTATGATGAAACCATCCAGTTGCTCGATGTATATTTCTTCCTCAATCTCTACATTGAGAAAGGCTATCTTCACATCCATCTGATGTAGTTTCCAACCCATGGATGTTGCGAGGGAAATAATCGTCTGGATAGAAGTGTATCGAGAAATAGGAGCAAATGTCTCCTCATAATCTATTCCCTCCACCTAAGAGAATCCTCTAGCAACAAATCTTGTTTTGTGCTTCTCGATGCTTTCATCAACTATATGTTTGATCTTATAGATCCATTTGGAATTCACTACAAACTTCCTTTCAAGTCTCGGAACAATATACTACACATCATTATTCATGATGGACTGATACTCCTACATCATGGAATCTCTCCATACTAGATGCCTCCTCATAACAAGAAGGATTGGAATCAATGATGTGGCTCATAGCTACAATAGAGCATGAATATCTCTGATTTATCTTTCTCTCTCGAAAGGTACCATGAGAATTTGCATGTCCTTCTACCTCCTGCAAAGTCTGACGAGCCCATGCAAGTATTGTCTGACTTACTACAATATCTCTCGAAACTTTAAGTGGAGAAACAAGATCAACGTGATCAATTTGATCAATAGGCGATGTCTCCCTCTGAACTGTTGGAGCGTGAGGGGGAGAAGGCACCATCTATTCCTGTATCTCACTATCAATATCCATGTGAGATCTTTTATATCTCCTGAAGGATACCTCCTCGTTAAGGATAACATTTCTTCTCACCTCAATCTGTCTTTGACCAGGTATGCAGATCTCGTATGCCTTTGAAGACTCACTGTACCCCACAAATGTACCCTTTCTTCCTGAAGATTCTAGCTTGGTCATTTTCTCCTTGGGTACATGAATGTATACTGGACACCCAAATATCTTAAGTTTCCAACTTCAGACTTCACTCCAGTGAAGGCCTTCTCAGGAGTCATGTTCCTCAAAGTCTTGTGAGGACTTATGTTCTGAACATACACTACAGTCATGGATGCCTCTGCCCATAGAAATGTAGGTAAATGCTAATCATACTAAGTAATATTGGACCATACTTGATATATTGAGGTTCCCTCATGAAACCAATGTCTCAAGTATATCGAGGTTCCCTTATGGAGCCAATGTCCCCCAAGGCATATGAAGGTTTCCTCGTGAAACCAATGTCTTGGTTCCTTTATCTGACTGTCTAAGGCATGATATCTTGGTTCCTTCATCTCTGACTAGGTCAAATGATACATAGTCAAAGTTTTAATACACTGGAAAACAATAAATCTCAACGATATAGGTTAATGGATGCAATACATCCTGAGCGTCACTTCGTGGAGTTCAGAGCCGATTTTACCGAATGGTCCTGTGAAGAAGGGATTACACATGCCTTTCCACATACCAGCTACAGCTATGTCCTGGTTGCCTAACATTGGACTTCGCTGACCAATGACGCCAGATTCACTGAGCACACGAATGTCATCGGGCGTGTCGATGAGGCAGTGCATGAGTGCAATGTAGCACGTCACGAAGTCACCATGGTTGGTGTCGTTGAACTCTAAGGCAACCATGTTCTGCAAAATCACTTCAGTCTCCATTTCTTGTACATTGACCTGCGGAAGGTAGAGCATGCCCGAGTATGTGTATAATCGTACCTCCAGGCTGGAGGATGACTTGAATATAATACCTCCCTTTACCAACTCCGTCGCATTGTATGACTTGAGAACATCACGTCCCATTCAAAATCTTGATGGCCACTAAAGTAGCCTCCTCTAGAAAATGCAACACGGATGCATGGCTCAAATAAATTGTTGAATGAACCCCAATTGATCGGTCTTCCCAGTAGTCATCCATTATTCGTGTTTTCACTAATGGCGAACTGGAGCACAATAGTTTGGAATTACTTGAACTTTGTGAGTTTGTGAAATCGCTCCACTTATGTGCGATGTGCCTCTCGAACCCATCGATTGAGTTGTTCATGTGGACGATTGAGTTGTTCAAGGGTTTCAACGAGCCATTGGAAAGATAACTGATATTTGTATATGACATAGAGGGTTGTACATTACCCTGCTGCTATGTATCATAGCAAGCTATCTCTCATTTTCTTGGGCCCTCCCGTGAGGGAGTCAAGCCCAGTTCCGCTCTGATACCATGTTGGTTTTTATTCATATGAGATATAATCGATGTATTATTACAATAATGAGTTTTCCATATATAGGGAACATAAGGTGACCATCCATGAAAGGATGCGTCCCTTGAATAATCAATAACTATTTGTTATTATCATTTACTTATTATATAATATATATAATAATCAATAATAATTATATTATTAATTATTATCTTTAGAGAATATCTTCCCGATGTTGTCCAAACATCAACAAGTGATGGGTGTAATAGTTCCATTGTTCCTGATATTGGAGTTGAATAAGAAATAACTCCTACAGTCTCTGGAGAAAAGGTTATGCTGTGGCATCAAAGACTGGGGCATATCGGAGAGAAGGGTCTTCGACTACTGCATGGTAAAGGTATGGTTGAAGGTATGTCTAATTTCTCTATGGATTTTGATTTCTGTGAACATTGTGTATATGGGAAGCAGAATCATGTAAGATTCCCCTCTAGTGCAACGAGGGCAGAAGGAATTTTACAGCTAGTTCACAATGATGTTTTTGGACCTGGGTCGGTCCCATCATTGGGAAAACTTGTGTACTATGTATCATTTATATATGACTTCTCGAGGAATACTTGGATATATTTTCTCAGGAATAAATCTAAAGTCTTTGACAGAATTAAATAGTTTAAGTCTCTTTTTGAGAATCAAACAGAGAAAAGAATTAAGGTGTCGAGGACGGATAATGGCAGAGAGTTATGTGGGAATGAATTTGAAGAATTATGTAAGAAGTGTGGTATATCAAGGCAGAAGAATACTCCATATACACCTCATTAGAATGGACTTGTATAAAGGATGAATAAGACATTGATGGAAAAATAAAGGTGCATGCTCAGTGGTGTCGGGTTAGGGAAAGAATTATGGGCAAAGGCAGTGGGAAAAAGCATGAGCCGAAACATCACCCCTGCGTGAATCCCTCATTTTTTTGTCCAGGATAATATCTTCCTTCAACTCGTCCAAGTACTCAAGAGAAAACTCATCAACTGAAGGTATTGAATCTTCCCCATTCATGGGCGGCTCGAAAAGTTTCAAGTTTTCCACATGTACAACTGAGTAGACCTGCATATAAGGTGGAAGATCTAGACGAAAAACATTGGTACCACTTTTCTCCAAAATAGTGAAGGGTCCATAACGGATGGGCTTGAGTTTCTTACCTTCACCCTTCAATCTTTGTTTTTTGATGTGAAGCCATACCTAGTCTCCAGCCTAGAACTGATGATCAACCCTGTGTTTGTCATGCCAAGCCTTATACTATGCTTGAATTTTCTCCAACTGTTCCCTGACTACTTGGTGTACCTGCTAGATCCTCTTAATGAACTTGCAGGATCTGTCTTCATTTGAATCGACATCTCTCCCATACATCAAGTCCAAAGGGACCTTAGGAAAATACCCAAAACATGTCTCAAAAAGAGAACATTGAGTGGAGGAATGTAAGGCTCGATTGTAAGCATGTTGTACATAGGGTATATGTTCATCCCATAACTTAGGATGCTTGTTGCAGTAGCCTCGAAGAAAAAGTACCATTGTTCGGTTAACAACTTATGTCTGTCTGTCTGTCTGTGGATGGAAATCAGTTCTCCTCTTCAACTTGGGGTCCATCATTCACCACAAATTTGTCCAAAAATCCCCAAGGAATCGAGTATCTCGATCCAATATAATGGATGTGGGTAACCCAAAGTGAAACCAAACATACTGAACGAAAAGATTAGCAGTCTGATCAGCATTGATATTCTTTTTACATGGTATTAAGATACACATCTTCCTGAACCTATCCACTACAACATACAATAGTCATGACCCCTTTTCGACATTGGTAAAACCCCTACAAAATCCATGGAGATACTTTCCCATGAATGGGATGGAACGGGAAGTGGTGAGTATAGCCCCAATTTTCTATTCATGGGATTACAAGTAGAAAACATCACACACCCCTTTACATATTTAGTTACAATTTCTTTCATCTGAGGTCGATAAAAAAATCTCTGCAAATGAGCCATAGTTTTTCCTACCCAAAAATGCCCAGACACAAGAGAAGTGTTATATTCTCGTATTACATGGACTCGTTCACTTGTAGGAATACACATCTTTCCAAGATGGTAGAGTATTTTTCCCTACAGAAAATAGTTCTCTACCTATGCACCATGGGTTAGCTTATCAAATACTTCTTTAAAATATTCATCAACAGAATATTGTTCCACATAGCTATCATGAGATAAAGAAGCATTCTTCAAAATAATAGAAGCAGCAATAGGAGGTCTAGAAAACATATCGTCTACCTTGTTACTTGTACCCTTTTGGTATTTGATTACCAAATGAAATTGTTGAAGAAAACCCATCCATCTGTAATGTCGAGATTGTTGCAGCTTGGTTTGTGTTTCGATATACTGTAAGGGTTTATGATCTATATGTATGATTGTTTCCTTCCCTAAAAAGTAGTGCTTCCATTTCCTTACGCTTTGAACTAATGCATACAACTCTTTATCATACATAGAATAGTTAACAACAACTTGGTTAAAAGTTTCCGAGTGTTAATAGATAGGCTTACGACATTGCATCAATACTGCACCCATGGTGTATCCGCTGGCATCTGTCTTGATCTCAAAAGGTTGTTGAAGATTCAACAGTTCTAATACTGGTGCGGTACTGATCTTTTCCTTCAAAGTGTCGAAATATTTTTGTAGCTTTCCTCCCCACTGAAAAGTGTTCTTCACACTGGTTAAGGCATGCAAAGGAGCTGCAATAAAAGAGAATTTTGAAATGAATCTCCTCCAGTACTGGACTACACCTAAGAAGCTTTGTATTTTGGTTACACTTTTGGGCTCAGGCCAATTTACAATTACATCAATCTTGGAAGGATCAATTTTCAATTGTCCTCCTCCTACAATATGACCTAAGTATACAAGTGCAGTCTTACCAAATTCACATTTAGACAATTTTACATACAAATTTCCCCTTTGCAAAGTATCCAATACTTGATTTACATGCCTTACATGTTCATCCCAAGTCCCACTAAATATAAGAATTCCGTCTAAATATGCAATCACAAAATCATCTAGAATTGGCATGAATACAACATTCATCACATGCATGAACGTTGTCAGAGAATTACAAATCCCAAACGACATAACTAACCACTCAAATAATCCATATTTGGTTTTAAAGGAAGTTTTCCATGCATCTTGTTCTTCAACCCTGATCTGATGGTATCCACTGCACAAATCCAACTTGGTGAAATAAAAAACATTCTTTAATTGATCAAGTAAATCATCTATACAAGGAAGAGGGTATCGATTTTTCATCATGATTTTATTTAAGTCCTAATAATTGACACACATTCGCCATGTGCCATCCTTCTTTGGCACCATCATGATCGGAGAACCACAAGGAAATGAGTTAGGGCTGATGACCCATTGATCTAATAAGCCTTGTACCTACTTTTTGATCTTTGTCATCTCTACAACTGACATCTTGTACATGCCCACATTAGGAAGAGGAGAATCATGTTGATGTATTTCATGTTAGATTTCCCTCTTAGGAGGTAATCTATCTGGTTCCTCGAAAATATCATCATACTTAGAAACAATATCAATTAATTCTTTCTTTTGAGAAGGATCGCACCCTTGGAAAGCGTCGGATGTTCCGACATCCTTTTGCCTTACAACCATGAGTTCATATCTCTTATTAGTGTTTATGAGTCTCTTCATTTATCCTGCACTAAAAAGTGTTGTGTTTACCCTCATATTGTGGGCTCTAACAATATATTCCACTCCTCCCTTAGTAAGGTGATATTTGTTCTCATGATGAAAGAAGATTTATTTTCTATCAAAAAGATAAGGACTCCCTAGTACTATGCCACATATATCAAGTGATACAACATCCAAATCCACTTCATCAATCAACTTTGAAGAAATAGCAAATTTGACCCTACATTGCTTGGTGACATTAAGTTTTTCTTTATCACATACCCAACCAAGAGGATAAGGCTTTGGATGTGGTTTAGTTTCAAGACCTATCTTTTTGACAAGTGCTTCAGATATCAAGTTTACTTGGGAACCTAGATCAAACAATTTATCTATCTTAGTGTGTTTAGATAGAACTCTTATATGAATAATTCATTCCTCTTTCTTTCATCATCATGAGATTCATTATTTTAATTTGAACTAGCATGAAGGGAATCGTTACCTTGTACTCCAACCGTTGTGATCTTTTTTTCTTCTCAGAGATAAGCCGCCACCATTCCAGCAAGCTTGTTTTTCACTGCATTTTATAGTTTCAGCTTATTTCCTTATTGAATAGAAAACTAGTTTTACTGTATCTATGTTATTTTGTGTTAAGCACCTGTTAATAATCTGTATTCATTTCATTCTGCTCATAAAATCTAGATCAGTGGTATCAGAGCGGTTTTTTCCTTGTCGTCTTAATGCATGTCACCAACGAGGTTGGAGTACAAAGAGTTGGGTCTCGAGATCGTTTCTCTTAAGGAAAAAAGCTCTCACATGCCCAAGTGACTTCTCATGGCAGGAGAAAAGAAAGATGACGGGACATGAGATCCTTTCAAAATGTTGCTTGAGTAATCCCTCATGCAACAGAGGAATGAGATGATGGATAGTTTCGCGCAAATCCTTCTGTGGCTACCAATAGGTGACGCATCTTCTTCGAGCGGAGGGACCACCCCCTTCAAGGTAAAAATAAACTTTGATACTCCTATATTTGAAGGTCATATAGACGCAGATGTTGTAGACAAGTGGTTGAATCTACTAGAAGGGTATTTTTCTATCCATAACCTTTCGAATAGAGAAAAGATTACTTTTGCACTCCTCAAATTCATTCCCCGTGTCAAAGATTGGTGGGAAACTTTCTGTGAGAAAAAGGAAACAGAGGAACCCTCATTATTTACAGTCATGGCCACCTGGGAATCATCCAAGGATGTTATTAAGGAACAATACTACCCTGTCGGAAGTTATGACGACTTGTGTACCAAATGGACCACACTGCGGCAAGAAAGAGACAAAGCAGTGCCAAATTTCACAAATATCTTCCATACCTTCCGTACAAATCTATGTATCAAAGATTCAGAGTGACATATGGTGCTCAAGTATCACGGTGCCTTGCATAGATACACCCAGACTGAAATGGAATTTCTGGACATCTCATCCTTGGCAACGTCCTACCAATATGTCGTCAAAATCGAGCAAAAGCTCAAACAAAAGACATGGTCATTTGGGCCGAGGAACCCCGCACAACAAAAGCCATGAAAGGGCAACCCCAACCCACAGAACAAAGAACATAGAAAAGATGGAAAGTATCAGGACAACCAGTCCAAGCCGCAAGCATAGAAGGACACCAGAAATACAAAGAAATATATCGAAAAGTGGTGCGACTTCCATAAGAGCCCTTGGCATAACACTGTTGACTATCATTCAAAGCAATCATTGGTGGACGAAGTGAAAGCCTCTAAATCAGATGCGAGTACTGACTCTGAGTTGGAACTAGAAAGGGGAAGATGGATCATTGATGTGGAACCCAGTGCCACCGTTGCTACCACCAAGCTTCAGCCTGGTGAACCAGACGAGCTAGAAGAAGGAGAGTGCCTCTTCCATTCACAGATGTGGGTAAAAGGCACCTCACTGCACTTCATCATTGATAGTGGTAGCTAGAAGAACCTCATCTCAGTAGAGGTCATCAAGTGGTTGGCCCTGCCAACAATGTTGAACCCACAACCCTACACCATTGGATGGCTCCGCCAAGGACGCGATCTTCGCGTCAGCCAATAGTGTTGACTGTAATACGACATCAAGCCCTTCAAAGACAAGGTATTGTGTAATTTTTCTCCTCTCAAAGTTTGTGATGTTATTTTGGACCAAACTTATTTATGGAAACATCATGTTGTATATGAGTCTAGGCCTTGTAGTGTTATTATTAATTTGAACAAGAAATTGTACAAGATACCCGAGGTCATCCCACCTAGTGCTATTTCCTTGATCTATGCTAAGAAATGCAGGAAGTTCATCTCTCAGATGGGGAAGTTTGTCTTCTTCATGATTCACTCTCAGAATGAGAAAAATATCACAGCCACATCCAGCATCTTTGCAGCTGACCTCTCCACACATCAGAAACAAGTAGATAAGGTTGTGGAAGAATACGTGGATATCTTCTCCTCACCTACTGGGGTACCTCTGCACTGCCAGGTCAAGCACCCCATCAATATGACCCCCGACACACCTCTACCCAATGGGACAGTCTGTCATCACTCTCTGTTAGAGAATGAGGAGATCAAGCGATGGATCCAATAACTGCTCCACAAGGGGCACATCTGTCCAAGCTCATCACCTTGTGGGAGCCCAATCATGTTGGTACAGAAGAAATATGGAACCTAGCGACTCTGCATTGATTACCGTCTCTTAATAAAATCATAGTCGAAAACCAGTACCCGATTCCCCGAATCGATGACCTCCTTGATCAACTCATAGGGGCCAAATACTTCAATAAGAATGATCTGAAGTCTAGCTACCACCAGGTCTCGATAGAACATACATATGCATGGAATACCACCTTCAAGTCAAAGGAAGGCCTTTTTGAGTGGTTGGTCATTCCCTTTGGTTTGACAAATGCTCCAGCCACTTTCATGAGGATGATGAACAATATCCTGCGACCATTCACCAATACTTTTGTAGTGGTGTATCTGGATGACATTCTCATTTACAGCAATACTTGGGTTGAACACTTGCAGCATATTCAACAGGTTATGCACACCCTGTGGTAGCACAATCTATACGCCAACTTGGAAAAATTCTCCTTCATCATGGACAGGGTCCATTACCTAGGCTACATCATTGATCAACATGGCGTAAATGTGAATCCAGCCAAGATCCAAGTCATTTGTGACTGGATAGCCCCAACCACACTCACTGAGCCTCGAAGCTTCTTGGGCCTTGCCAATTTCTACCACAGGTTTGTGTTGGGATTCTCCCATATTGCATGTGCCCTCAAAAAAATAACTAGGGGTGGTGGTAAGGCAAAATTTGTGTGGGGTCGGTCCCAACAATAAGTGTTCAATGATTTGAAGAATTGCTTATGCTCATCCCCAATACTTTCACTACCAGAACTGCACCAGCCCTTTGAGATCGAGACAGATGCTTCAGACTATGTTGTGGGCGTCGATCTCACTCAGCATGGCCACCCCGTGGCCTATCATAGTGAGACACTATCAAATGTTGTCCATAAGTACCCTACTTACGACAAGTAAATGTACTCCATGATGAAAGTCTGCCACCAGTGGAGACATTACATTCTTGGGAAGGAGACAGTCATCCACATTGATCATAAGCCATTGTAGTTCATGCAAACATAAGGAAAATTGCAAAATGACCGCCATCAAAAGTGGTCCACATACTTGCAGCAATTTTGCCTCAACATCAAGTATAAAACAGGAAGCACCAACTGCATCATTGATTGCCTCAACATACCGCCAGTCACGACACTCACCACGATGCTAGAATCTTGCAGCCATGAGACCTATGGATGGCCCTAACTCTATGAGACATACCCAAACTTCACCACCACCTACCAAATGTTGGGTGCAAATGTAGTTTTCGTTAATTTCCATCTTCAGGATGGGTTTTTGTGTCATCTTGGCCATATATTTGTTCCATCAAGAAAGCGAGTGAAGATGATCTAGGAATCCCACTATAGTCAGGTGGCAGGACACTTCGGCGTCGAAAAGATAGTGGCGATGCTACATGAACATTTCTATTGGCCGAAACTTCGACATGAGGTCAGCAAGTATATCAGGTCCTGCACTACTTGTGCTATTGCCAAACCAACCACTAAGAAACAAAGCCTATACACCCCACTTCATACTCCTGACAAGCCATGGGAATCCATCTCTATGGACTACATGTTGGGCCTCCCATCCACCAAGTGGGGAAATGATTGTTTTTTTGTGGTTGTTGATCGCTTTTCTAAGATGGTGATTCTGGTCGCCTGCAAGAAGAGCATCACAGCAGAGGCCACTGCTAAGCTCTTATTTGAATGACTCTAGGTACATTTTAGAATCCCACAAACCATTGTCTTAGATCAGAACAGTTGATTTCTCATCACATTATGGTCGAGCCTCTGGTCAATGTTGGACACCAAGCTCACCAAATCCACAGCCTTCCACCACCAGACAGATGGCCAAACCGAGGTCGTAAATCGAATGATTGTGCTTCGCATGTATAATTCCAAGCACCCTCGCACATGGGATGAGAGCCTTCCCTATGTCTAGCATAGATACAACTGAGCCTTGCATAGCTCAACTGGCCACATCCCCTTTCAGGTGGGGTTGGGATTCCAACCATTGGGTCCCATAGATGTTGCACTCCCCCTTGTAGTCACCTCAACCAACTCATCTCCTACTCCAACTGAAGCTGAAAAATCCACCATGTTCATGGAGCAGATCTAGCACATCCACCAATAGGTTCAGGATATCCTATAGAAGTCCAATGACAAGTACAAGCAACGCCATGATCAAATTCGGGTGCCACATAAGTTTCAGATGGCGACAAAGTTTGGTTTCACTTGCAAAAAGAACGCCTTACAAGACTGCATCGAAAGATTCACCCACTCTGTTATGGGGCGTACACCATCACCAAGGTTGTGGGGGATAATTATTTTGAACTCAACATTACTCCTTTCCTTGGCTTGCACCCAGTGTTAAACGTGGATCTCCTTCGCCCTTATTTCCCACCATTATTGGACACCTCAGAAATAACAGAACAGTTGACACCAACAGATCTCAACCCAGACTCTATACAATAGGAATTCAGTGATCATATTGTGGACACACAGATCAATGGAACTTGACAACAAAGGATCCAGCTTTATCGAGTCATCAAAGCAGGGCAGCTCCTGCACCAGGCAAGTGGCTCACTCGGGGCAAAATTCAGCAGAAATTTCCTCATCTGATGGGGGAAATCAAAGAAATGGAGACCATTGCTTCCTAAGGAGGGAGGATTGATCCAGGTGGATATCGGTGGCCACCCACCTTTTCCAACTGGCTCAAAATAGTTTTCTGGAAATTTTGGTAATTTACTATTTTTAGCAGTTTTTAACTTCCGGGGCCACTTTGAGGGCCTAAACGAAGGTTTTTTGGGATCAAGATTCTCAATGATAGCCATAGTATTTTATTGATCCCTGAAAATGAATCTCCTCGACGATACCTTTCCAACGATCTATTGTGCACCCCAAACGGAGATCGTATGCAAAAGTTATGACCCTGGGAAGTTGATGTACTAACTTACCAAAATAGGGCCCACATGACTTTTGTCGCTTCATCTCCTAGGGTTAGGTTTCTAGATGTCTAGGGTTTTTGACATTTTTGTTTATTGTAAAAAGGCCTTCAGAGCCTCATTGGAACCATCTTCTTGCAAATGAGCACAGTCATCACATCTCTTCTCAAAGATAAGTCGCCACCATTCCAGCAAGCTTGTTTTCCGCTGCATTTTACAGTTTCAGCTTATTTCCTTATTGAATAGAAAACCAGTTTTACTATATCTATGTTATTTTGGGTTAAGAACCTATTAATAATCTGTATTCATTTCATTCTTCTCATAAAATCTAGATTAGTGGTATTAGAGCGGTCTACTCCTTGTCGTCTTAATGCATGTCCCCAATGAGGTTGGAGTACAAAGAGTTGGGTCTCGAGCTTGTTTCTCTTGAGGAAAAACGCTCTCGCACGCTGAAGTTGTAATGATCCCAAGCCAAATTTTTTACTTGGAATCACTAACTACCACTGATTTGTTGATTTGAAGGTGTTATTGAGTTATTAATGCAATTATAACAGATTCATCCAACACATGAAGATCATGACACATTCAAGATATAAAGCATAAGCACAAATCTGACCTTTATTATAGAATCATGAATCAGATACAATAGAATGAGAAGATCTGGAATAATCTTCAGATGGCTCCAATGCAAGACAAGTATGAACTGCTACAAAATGCTCCCGTTGATACAACAAGCCTCCCAAAGGCTAAATAAGATATGAAGAACAATACATGCAGAAATGAATGCCAATGTCCCTCAGCTGGAAAGTGCCACACTCCACTAGAAGGCTGAAACCCTCAACAAATCGGCCCAACTAAAGGAGAGCTCCAAACAAGTCCAAACTCGTCCAAATGATAGATTTGAATGATAGGATCACCCTCCTAAAGTTTCAATCTCAACGTCCAAGGAAAACCCTTCCAAACTCTGAATATTTTGTTGAAGTTGTGCCCTCCTGGATGGTTGAAACCCTTGGTGATTCGGCCCTGATGAGAAAAGCCTCCAAATGCCCTGAAACTCTCCCAGAATGTATATCGGGATAAGAGAACCCTGTGGGTGAAGTTTCAAACCCAGATCTCAAGCGGAACTCTCTAGATCTGAGAAATACAAAATGGTGGGACATCCTCCTTTCCTCCAAATCGTCCCAGTCTGAATCTAAATGTCTGATGGTGATAACTCTCTGGAAAAGCACTCAAAATGATGGTGGAGCATCTGCAAGTAAAACCCAATTGATGAAATTCCCAATGCTCCTCTTGATTGGTTAAATCGAACCCTTCTCTTCAAAATGGTGTGCCCTTGCTGAAACCCCTCAAAACAGTACGGCCATGTTATCTTCAGAAGCACTAGGAAGAGATATGATGAGAATAGAATGGTGTGGAGGAATCTTTCATCCCCAAGACCAAGCTGTGGAACAAGGTGAGTAGATATTTCAGCATTGAGTTGCTCACAAGGGTTTGTACAGCAAAACCCCCAAACTGAATGCTCAAGAGAAATAACAAGCAATATGCCAAATCCAGAATGCCTAATAGGTGTGCCCTAGCCTCTTACTTATACTTTTCCTTCTAATCCTTTGTTGAGTTAAGTTAACTCCCAGGGTTAACTTCTATTCTTCTGTTGAGTTATCTTTTCCTCCTTTTATCCTTTCCCTTTCTCAAGTCAACTTAAAAATATAAATTTAATCTAGTTGACCTCCCCCCTCAGTGTGAGACTATGGCCTAGTGGGAGTGCCTAGGCCACTCAGTCTCCTCATCACCTCCCTAAGAGGTGGGGGACATTACAAGCTCCCCTTCTTGAAATTGCTTGTCCTCAAGCAATTCCAAACCTGCATCTCATACCATATGTTCACTCTCCCAAGTGGCATCCTCAATGGGCAAGTATTTCCACCTGATCAGATACTCCTTGATGCTTCTCTTTCGGAGCTTCTTTTCTCAAACTTCCAATATCTCTTCCAGAATCAACACCAGTTGACCTTCTTCTTCCATGGGAGGTAGTATCTCAATGGGGCGGATGTGTTGGCCGATGGCCTTCTTTAGGCAGGATAGATGGAAGACATTGTGTATCCAGCTGCCTGGTGGAAGCTCTAACTCATAAGCCACGGCCCCTATCTTTTTGCTGATTTTGTAGGGCCCAAAGAAATGTGGTTGTAGTTTTACCGCTTCGCTTCTTTTAATTGAGGCTTGTCGATAAGGTTGGAGCCTCAAATAAACCAAGTCACCCACTTCAAAAGTGCACTCCATTCTGTGTTTATCCACCTGGACCTTCTACTGATTCTGTGCCCTCTGTAAATGATCCTTCAACTTCTGGAGAATGTCCTGGCTCTGTTATACCCAATCCTACACCATGGGTGCCCTGCTGTCCCCAAAGGAAATCTCCACAAAGGGGATCATATCTATATAAAGCTTTGAATGGTGTCATGCCTATGGATACATGATGGGTGGTGTTGTAGCAATATTCTCCCAGGTGCAACCATCTGACCCATGCTTTCTGTTGTCCTGCTACATAATTTCTGAGGTAGCCTTCCACCCATTTGTTGACTATTTCAGTTTGACCGTCCATCTGAGGGTGATAGCTAGTACTAGGAGTCAATGTCATACCCACTAATCTGAACAACTCTTGCCAAAACGTACTCATGAATCTGTTGTCCCTGTCATTGATAATGGTCTTGGGTAGGCCATGTAATCTGAACACCTCTCTGAAAAATAATTCGGCCACTTGTGTTGCGTTGAAGTCTGTGGCTATGGAAAAGAAGTGTGCAAACTTCATCAACCATTCTACCACCATGAAAATGCAATCCTTCCCCTATGCTCTGGGCAAACCAGTGATGAAATCCATGGATATACTTTCCCACTTGTGCTCTAGAATGGGTATGGGCTACAACAGTTCTGTAGGGTGCGTGTGATCGTCCTTGTTTTCTTGCCATGTAGTGCACTCTTTGGCATGGTTAATCACATCCTCCTTGAGGCCTTTCCATGAAAACCTCTCTCTCACCTGCCTGTACATCTTACTGATGCCCTAGTGTCTTGCTATGGGTGAGTTATGACATGCATGCAGGATCTTAGCTTTGAGATATGATCTAGGAACTAAGAAGATTCGGCCTTTGTAATAAATGAGGTCCTTCATTACCCTGAAGTTGTCATCCTGTATTTGTTCGTCCAACAATTGACAAGCAAATTGATCCTTTGCATATTCCACTATCAAGTGATCCTTCCAGTCAACTGACATATCGGACATGGAAAAAATGGATGGCCTCCTAGATAATGCATCGGTTATTGCGTTGTTCTTCCCTTTGACAAATTCAATGTCAAAGTTGTAGGCCTATATTTTGCTTACCCATTTTTGTTGTCTTTCATTCAAATCCTTCTGCTCCAATAGATATTTAAGACTATTATGGTCTGATTTGACCACAAACCTTGCACCTACCAAATATTGCCTGAATTTAGCTAGTGCATGCATGATAGCCAGCATATCTTTGTCGTAAATGTTGTAAAGTAGCTCAAGACCCCTGAGTTTCCAACTTTCATAGGCAAGGGGGTGCCTATTCTGCATCAACACGACCCCTATACCTTCCCCCGAGGCAGCACACTCCAAGGTGAAGGGTATGCCGAAATCTGGAAGAGATAGAACTGGGCAGGTGCTCATGACTTCTTTCATTCTCTCCATCGTGGTTTGGGCCTCATCATTCCATTTGAAGGACCCCTTTTTGGTTAGGTCATTCAAGGGTGCACACAATTGAGAGAACCCTTCAAAAAATTTCCTGTAGTATTTGCATAGGCCCAGGAATCCCCTCAGTTCGGTGAGTGTCTTCGGAGTAGTCCATGCCTTAATGGCTGTTATTTTCTCCTGGTGTACCTGTACCCCTTTTTCCCCTATGATGTGTCCCAAGTAGATCATCTATGTCATCCCAAACTCACACTTGGATTCCTTGGCGTATAGTGATTTTTCTTCCATGATTGACAGGATTTGGTCCACATGTCGAAGGTGTTCCTCCCAGGTCTTGATGTAAATGAGCAAGTCATCAAAGAATACCAACAAGTGTTTCCTCAGCTGTTTGTTGAACACATGGTTCATGCAGGACTGAAATGTGGCTGGGGCATTGGTTAACCCAAAGGGCATTACCAAAAACTCGTAATGGTTGTAGTGACACCTAAAGGTTGTTTTTGATATGTCCTCCTCCCCCATCTTGATTTGATGGTAGCACGAACGAAGGTCAATTTTTGTGAAATAGATAGCTCCATGCAGCTCATCTAGCAACTCATCAATCCTGGGTATGGGGTACCTGTTTTTGATCGTCTTTTTATTCAAAGCCTGGAAGTCAATGCACATTCTCATCATTCCATCCTTCTTCTTTACCAAGAATACTGAAGAAGCAAACGAGCTTGAACTCGGCCTGATGTGTCCCATGTCTAGAAGCTCTTTGATGGCCTTCTCTATCTCATCTTTATACTTCTTAGGGTGCCTATAGGGTGTGGTGATAACAGGTTTAGCCCCTGCTTCTAGCTCAATGATGTGCTCAAACCCCCTGTCTAGTGGCACACCTGGATGAATTGGCCCAAACACCTTATGGTGCTTGTCAAGGATTCTTTTAATCTCTGGTGTGTAGTGCACCTTTCCCTTCTCATCCACCTGTGTTGAGATATTGCATTTTGTTGCGTATACAATTTCTTCCCTTCTAAAGATGGCTTCCATCCTCTTGGTCATGACCACTCTGGCAGAGTTACCTGTCATGCCTCTGAACACAACCTTTCATCCTCCTTCCTCTACAAAAGACATTTCCATGGTCTTGTAATTGGTGGTGATGGGTCCTAAAGTGCTGAGCCACTGCACCCCTAGGATGATGTTGATATCGGGAAGATCCATCACATACACATCATGAACTAACTCATGCCTTCCCAAGGTGAGTTTCATACCTGGTATGTATCTGTCACAGGGCATAGTACTCCCACCTGCTACCTCCACTTTGAATCCTTCAAATTCTACTGTAGGTATGTGCCTCCTCTTCAGTAATGCTACCTCAATGAAATTGTGAAAATCTCGTCCATCAATCAGAACCGAGGCTCTTTGTCCCTGCAAGACCCCTCTCATCCTGAANTGATGTTGATATCGGGAAGATCCATCACATACACATCATGAACTAACTCATGCCTTCCCAAGGTGAGTTTCATACCTGGTATGTATCTGTCATAGGGCATAGTACTCCCACCTGCTACCTCCACTTTGAATCCTTCAAATTCTACTGTAGGTATGTGCCTCCTCTTCAGTAATGCTACCTCAATGAAATTGTGAAAATCTCGTCCATCAATCAGAACCGAGGCTCTTTGTCCCTGCAAGACCCCTCTCATCCTGAAGGTGTTGAACTTGGGTACCCCACTGATAGATGCCAAGGTAGCCTTCTCTCCAGCTGCACAGTCAAGTTCCAGAACCTCCTCTTTTGTTGTCTTTATAGTTTCAGCCTCAATGTTTTGTATCTGACCATACTCTTCCTCCTCTTCACTGTCTGGGGTAACTTCTATATAGTGAACCTGGCCACGTCCCATGCACTTATGTGATGGATTCCACGGTTCTTTGCAAGTGAAGCAGAGTTTCTTTATCCTTAGTTCCCTTATGGTGTTGTCATCTATCCTACCACGGCTCCTGTCAAACCCTTTTGGGTCATGTCCTCTTTGATTCATTGGAGGTCTTTGATCTCTTCCTCCACTGTTAAGAGGTGGTCTGGGTATGAATTTAGGCTTTGTAACTAGCCCCAAATCCCTCGTCTTCCAGATGGCCTCCTGTAGGTTGTTGGGTTTAAAGGCCTTTACCCAACCCTTCAAGGGTTCCATCAACCCTTCTGTGAAAAGCATCATGAGCCTGGTCAGGGACATATCCTGTACCATAACTGCCAACCTCTGAAATTCATCAATATATACTTCGGTCATACCTATTTTCTTGAGTTGAGTGAGCTCCCAGAAATGTAGCTCAGGATCTCCTTAATCAAATCTATCAATGAGCCTCTGAGTGAATTCTATATAGGACACAATCTGATTGTGGCCGAGTGTGGTGAGTCCATGATACCACCAGTCATGGGCCTTGCCATCCAAGTACATAGTGGAAAAATTGACGGCCTCCATTTCCCTCATGGGATTGAGCTGTAAGTAGGTATCCAGCTTTTGTACCTAAGACTGTGCTGTCATCTTGGCCGTACCATCAAAGTAAGGGATCTCTATCTTCCCTGCTCTACATTCAAACTCAAAACTGCCCCTGTGGTTCGTCCCAGGTTGATTTCTGAACCTGAATTGGCAATACTGAGCTAGGGACATCTATCTTTGGACCCTCATATCCAAACTATAGTACTCCTTGGTACTTCTCACTATTTGTTCCACAAAGTCTTCAACCTGTTCCGGTTGCCCTTGCTCATCTGTGAATGTGGGCATGTAAGGTCTGGGGTTAGCTCTGCTACCTGAATGTCGGCCAAGCTGTTCATCTGTGAATGTAGGTATGTATCGCTTCTAATTGAATCTACTACCCATTTGACTCTATGTCATGTCTCCTTCTAAACTTCCTTCGGATATAGGGCCTTTCTCCGGATTATACCTGATCTCCTCATGGGTTCCACTAGATCCACCAGCCTCCTTATTCCCATATGTATCAGGGTTATTCCATTGATGGGTCACTTGCATCAGAAGTTCATTTAGCTTGGATTGATTCTTGTTCATTATCTGCAGGTTCTCATCAACCCTCTTCAAAGTTTCAGAGAGTTTAGCCTATCCCCTTCTACTGGTTTCATGGTACTTGCCCAAGTGTTGGAACAATGTGCTTTCTGTGCGGTTAACGGATTGTTGGAACTTGTCAAACTTGACTGCTCTGAGAGCCAATCCTAGAGGCTCATGGTCATCCCCTGACCCTTCCATTTCGGCCTCTATTTCACTACTCGGTTTCTTCCTTCGACCCATGAAAATACCACTATACCTCTACATGCGTCGATCCTTCCATAGGCTTGGAGGATCGAAGCTCTGGTACCACTGTAATGATCCCAAGACAAATTTTTTTCTTGGAATCACTAACTACCACTGATTTGTTGATGTGCAGGTGTTATTGAGTTATTAAATGCAATTATAACAGATTCATCCAACACATGAAGATCATAACACATTCAAGATATAAAGCATCAGCACAAATATGACCTTTATTATAGAATCATGAATCAGATACAATAGAATGAGAACATCTGGAATAATCTTCAGATGGCTCCAATGCAAGACAAGTATGAGCTGCTACAAAATGCTCTCGCTGATACAACAAGACTCCCAAAGGCTGAATAAGATATGAAGACCAATACATGCAGAAACGAATGCCAATGTCCCTCATCTGGAAAGTGCCACGCTCCACTAGAAGGCTGAAACCCTCAACAAATTGGCCCAACTGAAGGAGAGCTCCAAATGAATCCAAACTCAGCCAAATGATAGATCGGAATGATAGGATCACCCTCGTGAAGTTTCAAGCTCAACGTCCAAGGAAAACCCTTCCAAACTCTGAATCTTCTATTGAAGTTGCTCCCTCCTGGATGGTTGAAACCCTTATTGATTCGGCCCTAATGAGAAAAGCCTCCAAATGCCCTAAAACTCTCTCAGAATGTAGATCGGGCTAAGAGAACCCTGTGGGTGAAGTTTCAAACCCAAATCTCAAGCGGATCTCTCTAGATCTGAGAAATACAAAATGGTGGGACGTCCTCCTTTCCTCCAAATCATCCCAGTCTGAATCTAAATGTATGATGGTGATAACTCTCTGGAAAAGAACTCAAAATGATGGTGGAGCACCTGCAAGTAAAACCCAACTGATGAAATGCCCAACGCTCCTCCTGATTGGTTACATCGAACCCTTCTCTTCAAAATGGTGTGCCTTTGCTGAAACCCCTCAAAACAGTACGGCCATGTTATCTTCAGAAGCACTAGGAAGAGATATGCTAAGAATAGAATGGTGTGGAGGAATCTTTCATCCCTGAGACCAAGTTGTGGAACAAGGTGAGTGGATATTTCACCACTGATTTGCTCACAAGGGTTTGTACAGCAAAACCCCCAAATTGAATTCTCAAGAGCAATAACAAGCAATATGCCAAATCCAAAATGCCTAATAGGTGTGCCCTAGCCTCTTACTTATACTTTTCCTTCTAATCCTCTGTTGAGTTAAGTTAACTCCCAGGGTTAACTTCTATTCTTTTGTTGAGTTATCTTTTCCTCCTTTTATCCTTTCCCTTTCTCAAGTCAACTTAAAAATATAACTTTAATCTAGTTGACCTCCCCCCTCAGTGTGAGACTATGGCCTAGTGGGGGTGCCCAGGCCATTGAGTCTCCTCATCACCTCCCTAAGAGGTGGGGGACATTACACAAGTGACCTATCATGGTAGGAGAAAAGAAATATGACAGGACATGAGATCCTTTCAAAATGTTTCTTGAGGAAGCCCTCACGCACCAGAGGAATGAGATGATGGATAGTTTCACACAAATCCTTCGGCGGCTACCAACAGGTGAAGCATCTTCTTCGAGCAGAGGCGCCGCCCCCTTCAAGGTACAAATAAACTTTGATATTCCTGTATTTGAAGGTCATATAGACGCAGATGTTGTAGATAAGTGATTGAATCTACTAGAAGGGTATTTTTTTGTCCATAACTTTTCGAATAGAGAAAATATTACTTTTGTGCTCCTCAAAGTTGTTCCCCATGTCAAAGATTGGTGGGAAACTTTCTGTGAGAAAAAGGAAACAGAGAAACCCTCATTATTTACTGTCATGACCACCTGGAAATCCTCCAAATATGTTATTAAGGAACAATACTACCATGTTGGAAGTTATGACGACTTGTATAGCAAATGGACCACACTGCGGCAAGAAAGAGACCAAGCAGTCCCAAATTTCACAAATATCTTCCATACCTTGTGCACCAAGCTATGTATCAAAGATTTAAAGTGACATATGGTGCTCAGTTATCGCGGTGCCTTTCATAGATACATCCAGACCAAAATGGAATTTCTGGACATCTCATCCTTGGGCACGTCCTACCGATATGTCGCCAAAATCGAGTAGAAGCTCAAACAAAAGATGCAGCAATTTGGGCCTAGGAACCCCGCACAACAAAATCTTGGAAAGGGAAGCCCCAACCAAAAGAACAAAGGAAAAAGAAAAGATGGAAAGTATCAGGACAACAAGTCCAAGCCACAAGCAAATAAGGACACTAGAAATATAAATAAATATACCAGGAAGTGGTGCGACTTCCATAAGAGCGCTTGGCATAACACAGCTGACTGCCGCTCAAAGCAGTCATTGGTGGCCGAAGTGAAATCCTCTAAATCAGATGCAGGTTCTGACTCTGAATCAGAACCAGAAAGGGGAAGATGGATCATTGACGCGGAACCCAGTGCCACCATTTCTACCACCAAGCTTCAGCCTGGTGAACCAGACGAGCCAGAAGAAGGAGAGTGCCTCTTCCATTCACAGATGTGGGTAAAATGCACCTCACTACACTTCATCATTGATAGTGGTATCCATAAGAACCTCATCTCAGTAGAGGTCATCAAGTGGTTGGCCCTACCAACAATGCTGCACCCACAACCCTACACCATTGGATGGCTCCGCTAAGGAAGTAATCTTTGTGTCATCCAACAGTGTCAACTGTCGTACAACATCAAGCCCTTCAAAGATAAGGTATTATGTGATGTTGCTCCTCTTGAAGTTTGTGATGTTATTTTTGGCCAACCTTATTTAAGGAAACGTCATGTTGTATATGAGTCTAGGCCTCGTAGTGTTATTATTAATTTGAACAGGAAATTGTGCAGGATACCCGAGGCAATCCCACCTAGTGTTATTTCCTTGATCTATGCTAAGAAATGTAGGAAGTTCATCTCTCAGATGGGGAAGTTTTTCTTCTTCGTGATTCACTCTCAGAATGAGCAAAAGACCATAGCCACATCCAGGGTCTTTGCGGCCAACCTCTCCACACAGCAGAAGCATGTAGATAAGGTCGTGGAAGAATACTCAGATATCTTCTCATCACCTACTGGGGTACCTTTGCACTGCCAGGTCAAGCACCCCATCGATATGACCCCCGATGCACCGCTGTCCATGGGAAATTCTATCATCACTCTATGTTAGAGAGGGAGGAGATCAAGCGACGGATCCAAGAACTGCTCCACAAGGGGCACATCTGTCCAAGCTCATCACCTTGTGGGAGCCCAATCATGCTGGTACAGAAGAAATATGGAACCTACTGATTCTACATTGATTACTGTGTCTGAATAAAATCACAGTCGAAAACTGGTACCCAATTCCCTGAATCGATGACTTCCTTCATCAACTCAAAGGGGCCAAATACTTTAGTAAGAATGATCTGAAGTCTGGCTACCACCAGGTCCCGATAGAACATACATATGTATGGAATACCACCTTCAAGTTAAAGGATGACCTTTTTGAGTGGTTGGTCATGCCCTTTGGTTTGACAAATGCTCCAGCCACTTTCATGATGATGATGAACAATATCCTGCGACCATTCACCAATACTTTTGTAGTGGTGTATCTGGATGACATTCTTATTTACAGCAAGACTTGGGCCGAACACTTGCAACATATTCAATAGGTTCTGCACACCCTGCGGCAGCACAATCTATACGCCAACTTGGAAAAATTATCCTTCGGCATGGACAAGGTCCATTACCTGGGCTACATCGTTGATCAGCATGGCGTACATGTGGATCCAACCAAGATCCAAGTCATTTGTGACTGGCCAGCCCCAACCACACTCACTGAGCTTCAGAGCTTCTTGGGCCTTGCCAATTTCTACTGCAGGTTTGTGTTAGGATTCTCCCATATTGCATGGGCCCTCAGCCAAATAACCAGGGGTGGTGGTAAGGTGAAATTTGCGTGGGGTCGGTCCCAACAACAAGCGTTCGATGATTTAAAGCAGCGCTTATGCTCAGTCCCAGTACTTTCACTACCAGACCTGCACCATTCCTTTGAGATCAAGACAGATGCTTCAAACTATGTTGTGGGCGTTGTTCTCACTCAGCATGGCCACCCTGTGGCCTTTCATAGTGAGACACTATCACATGTTTTCTGTAAGTACACTACTTACAACAAATAAATGTACTCCATTTTGCAAGTCTGCCACCAGTGGAGACATTACATTCTTGGGAAGGAGACAGTCATCCACACTGATCATAAGCCACTATAGTTCATGCAGACACAAGGAAAATTGCAAAATGACTACCATCAAAAGTGGTCCACATACTTGCAGCAATTCCACCTCAACATCAAGTATAAAACAAGAAGCACCAACTGCATCATTGATTTCCTCAGCAGACCGCCAGTCATGGCACTCACCACGGTGCTAGAATCTTGCGTCCATGAGACATCTGGATGGCCCTAACTCTATTATACAGAATCGAACTTCACCACCACCTACCAAATGTTGGGTGAAAACATAGTTTCTGATAATTTCCATCTTCAAGATGGGTTTTTGTGTCGTCTGGGCCATATCTGTGTTCCATCAAGTGAGAAAGTGAAGTTGATCTAGGAATCCCACTACATTTGGGTGGTGAGACACTTCAGCGTCGAAAAGACAGTGGTGATGCTACGGGAACATTTCTACTGGCCAAAACTTTTACATGAGGTCAACAAGTATATCAGGTCCTGCATTGTTTGTGCTATTGCCAAACCGACCACTAAGAAACAAGGCCTGTACACCCCACTTCCAACTCCTAAAAGGCCTTGGGAATCCATCTCAATGGACTACATGTTGGGCCTCCCATCCACCAAGCGGGGAAATGACTGTGTTTTTGTGGTTGTTGATCGCTTTTTTAAGATGGCGATTCTGGTTGCCTGCAAGAAGAGCATCACAGCAGAGGCCACTGCCAAGCTCTTCTTTGAACGAGTCTAGGTACATTTTAGAATCCCAAAAACCATTGTCTCATATCTGGACAGTTGATTTCTCATCACATTCTAGTCGAGCCTCTGGTCACTACTGGACACCAATCTCACCAAATCCATGGCCTTCCACCCCCAGACAGATGGCCAAACCGAGGTCGTAAATCGAATGATTGTGCATATCCTTCGCATATATAATTCCAAGCACCCTCACACATGGGATGAGAGCCTTCCCTATGTCCATCATAGATACAACTGAGCCTTGCATAGCTCAACCGGCCACAACCCATTTCAAGTGGGGTTGGGATTCCAACCATTGGGTCCCATAGATGTTGCACTCCCCCTTGCGTTCACCTCGACCGACCCATCTCCTGCTCCAACTGAAGCTGAAAAATCCACCATGCTCATTGAGCAGATCCAGCACATCCACCAATAGGTTCAGGATATCCTACAGAAGTCCAATGACAAGTACAAGCAATGCCATGATCAACATCAGGTGCCACATAAGTTTCATGTGGCGACAAAGTTTGGTTTCACTTGCAGAAAGAATGCCTTACAGAACCGCATTGGAAGCTTCACCCACTCTGTTATGGGTCGTACACCATCACCAATGTCGTGGGGGATAATGCTTTTGAACTCAACATTCCTCCTTTCCTTGGCATGCACCCAGTGTTCAACGTGGATCTCCTTCGCCCTTATTTCCCACCATTATTGGACACCTCAGAAGTAGCAGAATAGTTGACACCAACAGATCTCAACCCTGACTGTATACAATAGACATCCAGTGTTCATATTGTGGACACACAGATCAATAGAACTCCACAACAAAGGATCCGTCTTTATCAAGTTGTCAAAGCAGGGCAACTCCTGCACCAAAGCAAGTGGCTCACTTAGGGCCAAATTCAGCAGAAATTTTCTCATTTGATGGGAGAACTCAATGCAATGGATACCATTGCTTCCTAAGGATGGAGTATTGATCCAGGTGGATATCAGTGGCCACCCACCTTTTCCAACTGGCTCAAAATAGTTTTCTGGAAATTTTGGTAATTTACTATTTTTAGCGGTTTTTAACTTCCGAGGCCATTTTAAGGGCCTAAATGAAGGTTTTTTGGGATTGAGATTCTCAATGATAGCCATTGTCTTTAATTGATCCCCCAAAATGAATCTCCTCGAAGATACCTTTCCAATGAGCTATCATGCGCCCCAAACAGATATCATATGCAAAAGTTACGACCCTGGGAAGTTGATGTACTAACTTACCCAAACGGGACCCACGTGACTTTTGCACTTCATCTCATAGGGTTAGGTTTTTGGATGTCTAGGGTTTTTTACATTTCTGTTTATTGTAAAAAGGGCTTTAGAGCCTCATTGGAACCATTTTCTTGTGAATGAGCGCAGCCGTCACATCTCTTCTTAGAGATAACCCGCCACCATTCTAGCAAGCTTGTTTTTCACTGCATTTTACAGTTTCAGCTCATTTCCTTATTGAATAGAAAACTAGTTTTACTGTATCTGTGTTATTTTTTTTTAAGCACCTGTTAATAATCTGTAGTCATTTCGTTCTGCTCATAAAATCAGAATCACACATTGCAGCCTCTGGTGCTGCCACGTCACCATGCTGACATCATGTTGATGTCATCATGACATGTGTCACCCTCTGCGTGTTCCATGTACTTTGTACGGATGTTGACATCATCCATACTGATTCTGACATCAATAGTACAGATTTTAACTCATCCCTGTTGACTGGACTAGGTTGATGAAAACTTTGACCATGAATATCTTTTGATATGCAACTTTGTTTGAAGAGTTGTTTACGTTGTTGGAAAGCTTGCGATGCGCTCTTTGTGATGATGTCTATTTCACTGTGTTTTGAGGATTTTGAATTTGTGCCCTTTCTCTATCTACTGAGGCCATTCTGAGCTTCCTGAGTTGCTTCTGTGAGTTCTAAGTTATCCTTAGTCTTCTCTATATCCTTTTTGGATCATGGACGAAGAAATGGTAGCCTTGGATAAGAATGTGGCTTGGGATCTAGTGGAGTTGTCGACTGGAAGAAATCCCATTGGCGGCAACTGGGTATTTAAAAAGAAGTTGAATTCAGAAGGCAAAGTGGAGAAATACAAAGCTTGGTTACTACCAAATGGTTATTCCCGGATTGAGGGAATTGATTTTGGTGAGATTTTTTCTCATGTTTCCAAGTTAACTTCTATAAGATTTTTGTTATCTGTTGTTGCTGCATTCGATTTTGAAGTAGAACATATGGATGTGAAGACAACATTCCTACATGGGGATCTAGAAGTTGAAATCTATATGAAGTAGCCAGATAGTTTTGTTGTGAAGGGAAAGAAGGAGTTAGTATACAAGCTGAAAAATTCCCTGTATGGTTTAAAAAAATCACCAAGGATGTGGTATCAAAAATTTGATACTTGTATGTTGGGACTTGGTTTCACAAGAAGCAAAGAGTATCATTGAGTGTATTTTAAATTAATTAGTGATCATTTTATTTATTTGGTCTTGTATGTGGATGACATGTTGTTGATAAGAAACAACAAGGAGATTATCTAGGATGTGAAAACTCAATTTTCCTCTAAATTTGACATGAAGGATATCAATGCTTCAAATTTCATTTTGAGCAGGAAATTAAAAGAGATCGGAAAAAGAGAAAACTATGGTTAAATCAGAGAAAATATGTCGAGACAATATTGCATAGGTTTAATATGTTGGAATGGAAATTGGTGAAGGTTCCTATTCCTATTGGTGTAGAGTTACATGTGGATTAGTTTCCCAAGACACAGGAAAATTAGGAAGGCATGTCTCATGTTCCATATGCGAGTGCAGTTGCAAGTTTGTTGTATGCAATTGTCTGTACTAGACCGTACATTGCACATACAGTGGGAGTTTTGAGCAAGTATATGTCAAAACCAGGGAAGGAGCATTGGACAACAGTACAAAGGGTTTTCAGGGATTTGTGTAGCACTGTTAGCTATGGATTGTGCTACTTAAGAATAATGGGATTGGACAGAGTGTTGGATATACATGGCTTTGTGGATGCAGACTGGCCTAGAGATCTGGATCGTAGGATATCTACAAGTGGGTATGTGTTTAACCTGTTTTGAGGAGAAATAATTTGGATGAGAAAAAGATAGGTTGTAGTGGTACTTTCAACTACAGAAGTTGAATACATGGTAGTCACTCATGCAAGTAAGGAAGAAGTATGGTTACAAATATTGTATTCAGGTATTGGGTTAGTACAACAAGTTGTAAGGATAGATTGTGACAGTCAGAGTGCAATTTTTCTGGCGAAGAACCTGGCTTATCATTCAAAGACAAAGCTTATTGATATCCAATATCACTTTGTGAGAGAAATGGTTGAAGAAAAAAAAGAGTGGTTGATGAAGTTGGACACTTTGAAGAATGTTGCAGATTCATTAACAAAATCTGTGAGCACTAAGAATTTCTCTTGGTGTAGAGGATCCATGGGAATTGTTTCCATGGATTGTTGATTATGTAACCCTATAACCCTTTATATGCAAAGAGCACAACAAGTGGGATAATGTTGGGTATGTGTTATGTTCTTTGCATGAGTCTCATTTTTTCCTTGGGAAACATGTCACATTTTTCCCTCCTTTTTTCGTGTTGCCTTGATTTTCATGTCTAATGTTGGGCAGTTTTTTGGCACATGGTTTTTTGTCGATGGTTTTCTATTTTCGGTTAAGGAATTAGGGTTTTTTACTAATCCAGGTTATTGGGTTAGGGTTTTGGATGTCATTGGCTCCTATATGTATATTGTATTGTAAACAATGTATCACTATGCATGAATATAGAATATGTTGGTTTTCTCGGTTTGGGTTTCCAGGGGGGAAATCTCTATGTAATGTTTGTATTTTCCATTGTATATTTTTTGTTCTTTTACTAAAAATTTGTTTGCAATAAATATTGTACATTTGGTATCATAGATTTGTTGGCTTCAGGGGGACGCCTTTGTGGTCAAGGGTTTGGCTTGGGATTGTGATAAGCCTTGTTACCGTGGGAGATCTGTGGTATTGATTTTTCAGGTGAAAAGAAATGGCAACCAATTTGAAAATGGAAATGGAAATCGAGAAGTTTAATGGGTAAAGTTTTGAGTTGTGGAAGCTCAAGATGGAAGATTTGTTGGTGGACAGAGATCAGTGGATCGTAGTAGATCCAGGTACTTCACCTATGGGAACTTCAGCAGATGAATGGAAAAAGTTGGATAGGAAGGCGAAGATCACAATCTGACTATGTCTCTCAAATTCAATATTACTGAATGTATCAAAGGAAGCTAAAGCCAAGGACTTATGGGATAAGTTGGGGAAGTTGTATCACTGTAAGTCCCTAATAAATAAACTACTTCTGAGAAATAAATTGTATAACCTAAGGATGAGAGATGGAGACTCGATGGCAGAGCATTTGAATGCCTTCAATACTGTGGTAAGTGTTGGAATTATAACTAAGAGGGGGGGGTAAATCAGTTATGTATATAAGCTTGAAAATTTTCTTGTTATTTTCTGATTCTTTCTAGATTATTATTTAATGTGTTGTTGATAACTTAACATTCATAGATATACAATATTTGATCAATCAAACAGAATACACAGAGACACTAATTTTCATGAGGAAACCCATATGGGTGAAAACCTCTTCTTCTTAGGATGTCAATCAAGCTCCAACTTTCATGTACATCACGGTCTTTGAGCTCCAACTCAAATATGAGGTTGAAACTTATGATTGTAAGCTACAACTTGCAGAGAGCACCAACTCTTAGATTTCTCTAGCACCACCTAGATGGAAGCACCAACTCCCAGAATTCTCTAGCACCCACTAGATGGAAGCACCAACTCCCCGAATATTTTCTAGAACCAACTAGAATTTAGAGGACTGCAATCCTCCCTAGCACCACCCTACCAACCTGATTGAATATTACAAAACTTTACTTTCTTTCTTTGTCTTTGATATGGTCTATTACAGATCCACATCTCCTTTGCCTTTTCCAACTTCCATTCCATGTTCCGCTTCTATACTCTGCACTTTCTCCTGCTGCGCACACCCATACCTTTGTTCAGCTTCTCTTCTTCCTTTATACTATGTGTTGTTTATGCATGTTATACGCTACACCTATGATCTCCAGTTCAGTTCCTATACATAGTCACATTCTACCCACATGCATAACTATCTGGAAAAAAAAATGTACTCTTCTTTGTTCTGCATGTTTTTATCACGCCAAGTCCTCTACTAGATAATGCCCCCAACTGTTCATCTTCTTTGGAAATTATACTGAGTCTGTTCATCATCAATGGCTTATCCTGAGGTTCTTTTCCTTCTCTGGCAGTGTGACCCTTCATCTTCTCTATCACGGTTGAGCTTATCCTCTTTGTTACAATTACAGTCTTCGACACTTTTCCATCTGTCAATTGTCTCTATGATGAGTCTTCATTCCACTAGCAGTTACCTTGAGACTCTTCTTCTCCTCTAAGGATCACCCTGAGGCTCTTTGAATTCTCTATCAGTTACAGCCAGTCATTTTGGCTTCTTTGTCTTATAAGCCCCTTCCTTCACGTGACCATCGACAGTGACCATATGCTTATCTAAAAGGCACTTTGCGACTTCACGCATCGGATATTCTGTTATGGGTTGCCTCGATTCTCCCAACTCGCGATCTCCGAAGTGGAGCCTACGCTAGCTCCTTCCCTTATTTTCCACTAATGTGACCTTGGCTATGACCAGGGGCCAAGCAAAAGGCTGCTTCGTGACTTCGCACATCGGATATTCAGTTGCAAGTTTCCTCGATTCTCCCAACTCACGAAATCTGAAGTGGAGCCTAGCAACGCTAGCTCCTTCCCTTATTCTTCGCTGACGTGACCACTGGCTATTAACTAGAGCTTAATCTCCTAGGCACTTCATGACTTTGTGTATAGGGTAATCTATTGTGAGTTTCCTCAATTCTCCCAAATCCTGAAACTTCGAGGTAGAGCCTAGCGACGGTAGCTCCTTCCCCTATTATCCACTGATGTGACCACTAGCTATGACTTGGGGCCAAGCACTTCAAGACTTCAAATTTTGCGAACTCGTGAGTTATATATCCTCCTTTATTCAATGTCTGAACTCCCAAACTCTAAACTTCGTCGTGCCAGTCAACATTCCACAACCTTCAATGATCCGACGGCCCAAATCTCTCCTTCGTGAATCGGGACTTCACGACTTCGCATTTCATCTCTTGTCCAATCGAAGTGTTGGGTATGTGTTATATTCTTTGCATGTGTGTGTGTGGGAGCGTTAGATATGACAACTGAATCTGACGATCCCTTCTGACAACTACGTGTTATATTCTTTGCATGTGTGTGTGTGTGGGCGCGTCAAATACGACAACTGCGTCTGGCTATTTTTAGCGGATTTGTAAATTAATCCCGAATTAAGGGATTAGGGTTTTGGTATCTACGGAATACCTAAAAACATTGTATATATTGTATGGCGAATGGTGAAATTCAATATAATGAAAATAAGAAAGCTTTTCCCGGTTGAGGGTTTTCGGTATAAAATCTTTGTGTACTCTGTGTATGAGCCATTGATTAATTTCTGTATTGCTTAAGAATCTATATGCATTGCTTTACTTCACAGGTTTAAAACTTACATATGGTATCAGAGCTCATTTTTGGCTTCAGAGGGATGCCTTTGTTTCTGAGGGTTTGGCTCGGTCTTGATAGATCAAGTTTATCTTGGGTCTGTGATAAACCTGGGTTTAGTGGGAGCTTTTGCAGTGGAGATTCGAGTAAAGAAAGAGGAATGGCGAGCTCATCTAGAATCGAGATAGNGCTCGGTCTTGATAGATCAAGTTTATCTTGGGTCTGTGATAAACCTGGGTTTAGTGGGAGCTTTTACAGTGGAGATTCGAGTAAAGAAAGAGGAATGGCGAGCTCATCTAGAATCGAGATAGAGAAGTTCAACGGTGAAAACTTTGAGCTATGGAAGCTCAAGATGGAGGACCTTCTTGTAGACAAAGAATAATGGATCGTTGTGGATCCCGGTACACAGCCTACTCGTACACCGTCTACGAGCACACAGGCTACTGGTACACAACCTACTAGTACACAAACTACTAGTACACCAGCTACTGGTATGTCGAAGGAAGATTGGGACAAGTTGGACAGAAGAGCAAGGAGTATTATTCTACTATGCCTGGCAGATTCGGTGTTGTTGAATGTCTCAGGAGAATCTACAGCTAAGGAACTATGGGATAAGTTAGGGAATTTGTATCAATCAAAGTCCCTGGTAAACAAGTTGTTTCTTCGAA
>JASDQU010100567.1:374481-399098 GCA_032191745.1 Picea mariana
AGTTAGGACAAGAATTATGGGCAGAGGCAGTGGGTACAGCATGTTACCTAGTCAATCAATCACCTTCATCAGCGTTGGATGATAAAACTCCACATGAGGTATGGTATGGAAAGAAACCCTCTCTTCAACACCTTAGAGTGTTTGGTTGTGATTCTTATGTACATGTTCCAAAGGAAAATAGGAGTAAGTTGGATAATAAAGTTGAAAAGTGTATCTTTATTGGTTATAAAGATGGTGTGAAAGGTTATAAGATTTGGAACCCATAAACCAAGAAAACTGTTTACAGTCGAGATGTTGTTTTCAGAGAGGTAAAAGATGTGTCCAAATAGGAATTCCCACCAACGCAACACAAACCTGAGAAAATAGAGCTTGAGTTGGATGATGCAAAATCTAAATCATCTGAAGAAGAGGAAGCAGAGGAAGCAAAAGAAGAAGAAGAAGAACCTCATACCCCAGTATTGAGGAGATCAGTGAGAGATAGGAGGCAACTAGAAAGGTATAGTCCACCTGATTTTTGTTCCAATTTTGCTTTATCTATTATTGATGATGATCCCAGAACTGTCAAGGAAGCAGTGAATTCAGAGGATAGTAAACTCTGGAAGAAGGCCATGGTTGAAGAAATGAATGCCTTGGATAAGAATGAGGCATGGGATATAGTTGAGCTTCCAACTAGAAGAAAATCAATTGGTAGCAAATGGTTGTTCAAGAAGAAGTTTAATGCACAAGGTAAAGTGGAGAAATACAAAGCTCGGTTAGTAGCAAAAGGTTATTCCCAGGTAGAGGGAATTGACTTTGGTGAGATTTTTTCTCATGTTGCTAAGTTAACTTCTATTAGATTTATTTTATCTATTGTTGTTGCTTTTTATCTTGTAGTGGAACAAATGGATGTGAAGACATCATTCCTACATGGGGATCTGGAAGAAGAAATCTACATGAAGCAGCCAGAAGGATTTATAGTGAAGGGAAAGAAAGAGCTAGTCTGTAAGCTAAAGAAGTCACTATACGGTCTGAAGCAATCACCTAGAATGTGGTACCAAAAGTTTGACACATACATCCTTGGATTGGGATTTGTAAGAAGCAGGGCTGATCACTGTGTATATTCCAAGCAGGTTGGTAATCACTTCATTTATGTAGTATTGTATGTTGATGACATGTTGTTTGTAGGAAATAGCATGTATGTTATCAAGGAGTTGAAATCGCATCTATCCTCCAAATTTGACATGAAGGATCTCGGTGCTGCTAACTTCATTCTGGGAATGGAGATTAAAAGAGATCGTGCAAACAAGAAACTCTAGTTGAATCAAAGAAAATATTTTGAGACGATATTGCAGAGGTTTAATATACATGGAAGTAAACCGGTCAAGGTTCCTATTTCTATAGGTGTAAAGTTATCTATAGATCAGTGTCCCAAGACACAAGAAGAAGAAGAGGACATGTCCCATGTTCCATATGTCAGTGCAGTTGGCAGTTTGATGTATGCAATGGTTTGTACTAGACCGGACATTGCACATACAGTGGGAGTTTTGAGCAGGTATATGTCAAAACCAGTGAAGGAGCATTGGACAACAGTAAAGAGGGTCTTCAGGTATCTTCGTGGCACCACCAGTTATGGATTGTGCTACCAAGGAAGACCAGGATTGGACAGAGTGGTGGACATACATGGCTTTGTTGATGCAGACTAGGCTGGAGATTTGGATCGCAGAAGATATACAAGTGGGTATGTGTTTAACTATTTGGAGGAGAAATCAGTTGGATGAGCAAAAGACAGTCTGTAGTGGCACTCTCAACTACAAAAGTTGAATACATGGCATCCACTCATGCAAGCAAGGAAGCAGTTTGGTTACAAAGATTGTGTTCAGGTATTGGGTTGGTACAACAAGCAGTGAGATTAGACTGTGACAGTTAGAGTGCAATATTCCTAGCAAAGAACCCAAATTATCATTCGAAGACAAAGCATATTGATGTTCAGTATCACTTTGTGAGAGACACGGTTGAGGAAAAGAAGGTGTTGCTRGAAAAGGTTGACACTTTGAAGAATGTTGCAGATTAATTGACAAAGTCTGTGAGCACAGAAAAGTTCTCCTGGTGTAGAGTAACAATGGGTATTRTTGCCCTGGATTGTTGACTATATAATCCCTTGGACCCCTGGATGTAAAGAAAACAACAAGTGGGAGAATGTTGGGTATGTGTTATATTCTTTGCATGTGTGTGTGTGTGTGGGCGCRTCAGATATGACAATTGCGTTTGACGATCTCTTCACCTAGAGCTCTGTCGTGTGTGATGGGCGCTTTACTAGGGGGGTCCCAGGGGGCGATAGGTATGCCCCCCCTAGTTGCGCGCAACGTTCGACAACGGGCGGTAGCCCGAGGCCGACAAGGTTCGGGGCAGCACCCCGAAAAAATTTTTTGGGCGGTTTTTGCTATTTTTAGCAGATTTTGCTATTTTTAGAGGATTTGTAAATTAATCCCGGATTAAGGGATTAGGGTTTTAGTATCTACAGAATACCTAAAAACATTGTATATATTGTATGGCAAATGGTGAAATTCGATATAATGAAAATAATAAAGGTTTTCCCGGTTGAGGGTTTCCGGTATAAAATCTCTGTGTACTCTGTGTATGAGCCATTGATTAATTTATGTATTGCTTAAGAATCTATATGCATTGCTTTACTTCATAGGTTTAAAACTTACACGAAGACCCATATCAATCTGTGATCTGACGGTCTAGATTTAATCGGGACTTCGCGTTTCACGATGTCGGAGGTTATCTCACCACCCTTCTTCTGATTCCCAAACTCGCGCTTGCATCATATCAATGGCCCACAATCCTTCCTTGATCAACGATTGTGATCACCTTCTGCATTTTAGGATTTCACGTTTCACAACTTCACACTTCGCAATGTCAAAATTTGTCTCACCTCCCTTCTTCAGATTCCCGAACTCGTGCTTGCGTCAGATCAACGTCCCACAATCCTTCTTCCAACCAATAGCTGTGATCTCCTTCATGAACTCGGACTTCGTAGAGTCAACGCTCTCCTGCTTTCTTCTTTGCTTATCCTATCCTTCTACTTCAGAATGATCCAACGGTTGTCGGGTATTCCTCTCGACTTGGAAGAATTTCTAAGTGTCAAAGGCCTCGACCTTTGATCCTTTTGTGAGTCCTGATGACTTTTGGGTCTCATCTGTGTTTCTGAAAATGTTATCTCTCCTGAGCTTTGGAAATGAAGTTAACCTCGGCCCTAATTCACACTTGCGCTCTGCATGCAACTCTACGCTATTCCTCTTGAGCTTCAAGACTTGAAACAAGTTCTCCTTGCTGCCAATATTCCATTGTCATTGTTGTTCTTTCCATCAATGACAAGCACACTCTTCATGTAAACATGCCAACAATATCCCCCGTTGGCATTGATGGCAACCCTGAAAGGCTACACTATTCTACTTAGACCTCCAACTGTAGCATCTATACCACACCTTTTCTCCCCCTTTGACATCAATGTCAAAGAAAAAATGCTCCCCCCTGAGATGTTGCAGTACTTTTTGGAGGTATCATATATTCAACCAACACAAACTCCCCCTGACAGATAGACGAGTTAGCTTGATAACGGGGTCACGCCCAACTTCTGGCGTAGATACTCAAACTGATCTTTTGCAAGCGGTTTAGTGAAGATATCAACAATCTAATCTTTGGATGGAATATAATGCAAAGAAACAACAGTGTTGGTCACCTATTCCCTCAAGAAGTGATACTTGATGGGTATATGCTTGGTCTTGGAGTGAAATACAGAATTCTTTGACACACTGATTGCACTAGTATTATCACAATGAATTGGGATCGGTGCAGTATATTTTACCTCCAAGTCTGCAAGTGTCTGAATCACCCACAATAATTGGGTACATCAAGTGGCATCTACAATGTATTCATCTTCTGTAGTTGATAAGGAAATGGAACCTTGCTTCTTGCTCAACCATGCTACAAGGGAATCTCCTAAGAAGAATGCACCTCCACTTGTGCTTTTCCTTTCATCCACACAGCTAGCCCAATCAGCATCCGAATAGACTGATAGTTGAAAATTATGATTCCTAGGATACCATAGGCCATAGTTCATTGTTCCTTTCAAGTATCTGAATATTCTTTTGATAGCTAACAAATGAATTTGTTTAGGTGCAGCCTGATACCTTCCTACCATTCCAAAAGCATGCATTATGTCTGGATGAGATGTTGTGATGTACAATAGGTTGTCTATCATAGACCTATATGAACTCTGATCAACATCAGGTGAGTCATCATCCTTTCTTAACTTTCATCCAGTGACCATAGGTGTGCTCATAGAGGTAGAATCTTCCATTTGAAACATTTTCAACATTTCTCTTAGATATTTCTCCTGAGAAAGAAATATTCCTTCATACCTCTGAGTAATTTGCAGACCAAGAAAAAATGACAGTTCCCCTATCATAGGCATTTCAAATTCAGACTGCATGGAAGAAGCAAACCATTGTACCAATGAAGCATTATTGCTTCCGAAGATGATGTCATATACATAGACCAACACAATGAGAAAATCATTATCCTTTGTTTTGACATATAGATTGAAGTCAATTGTTCCTCTCTTGAACCCTTTGTCTTGAAGATACTTATCCAGTCTGTAATACCAAGCACGAGGAGCTTGTTTCAACCCATATAAGGCTCTCTTCAACTTGCAGACAAAGTAAGGGTTATCTGACAGTTGGAAACCCTTTGGTTGTTCCATATAGACCTCTTCTTTTAGATCTCCATTTAGAAAAGCTGAATTGACATCCATTTGATAGACTTTAAACTTTTTATGACAAGCATAGGCAAGAAACATTATAATAGCTTCTAATCTTGCTATGGGCACAAATGTTTCATCAAAATCCAGTCCTTCTATTTGAGCATACCCTTTGCAGACCAATCTAGCCTTACTTCTCAGAATATTTCCTTGCTCATTCATATTATTTTTGTAGACCCATTTGGATCCTATTAAATTTTTATTTGTTGGCCTAGGAACAAGTTCCCAAGTGTCATTATTTTCAATCTGATCTAGTTCCTCATTCATTTATTTTAACCCATTTACATCCTTAATGGCTTCATGAAATTTCTTGGGTTAAACCATGGATATGAAGGCTATATGTGACTGCTCGGTGTCTTTTATTATCCTTCTCATGGTTTGTACACCTTTGTCTTTCTCACCAATTATCTGACTTGCAGGATGATTCTTTTGAGTAATTCTAGAGGAAGGATTTGATGTTGATTGTTGTCTTCACTCTTCTTGTCTAGGTGTCTCTTCTCCACCTGATTCATCGTCTTCTTTTGAATGATATTTGTTGTTCTTCATCTTCATTATTCTCATCATCTTCTTCATCTAACTTGGTGCTTATTCTCTGTTGATCTTTTACCGGAGCTTCTTCATCAATTTGAACATCAATACAGTCTATTAATTTATGCATTATTTTGTTGAAGCATTTGTATACTTTATTGTTCGTTGCATATCCTAAGAAGATACCTTCATCTACTCTACCATCAAATTTTCCCATATGATCATCATTATTTTTTATGTAGCATTTACTTCCAAAATACTTTGAAGTGTTTGATTGATGCAGGTCGACCAAACCACAACTCATATGGAGTTTTATCATTGTTCGGCCTTAGATGTGCTTTATTTAAAATATGAATAGTTGTGTGAACAACCTCCACCCAGAAGATTTTTGAAATGTCCCTTGCCAACTACTGAATTGATCTATTTTGGCGTTCTACAACTCCATTTTGTTTAGTACCTAGAATAGTATATTTTCTTTTAATTCCATGTCTGTCACAGAATTCTTTGAAATATCTTCATAGAAATTATCCTCCCTTGTCTGAGCAAATTGCCTTTAACTTCCTTCCTTTCTGCTTCTCAACTAACGCCTTCAACTTTTTGAACTTATCAAACGCATCAAATTTTTCTCTCAGAAAGGCAACCCACGTAAGTCTAGAGAAGTCATCAATGACTAGCATAAAGTAACGTTCTCCTCCAGTTCCTTCCTTTCGCGATGGTCCACACAGATTCATATGAACAATTTGAAGTGGTTTCTCTGAAGATGTGAAACTCTTCGATTTGAATTGAGCATGAATCAGCTTCCCCATTTGACAGGATTCACATACAGAGTTATTAGGCTTAGATATTCTTGAAAGGTCTTTCACAGCACCTTCATTATTCAGTTTGACAATATGATCAAAATTCAGGTGTCCAAGCCTTTTGTGCCATGACCAACTTTCATCAAATTTTCTTAAATGACATTTCTCCTTATCTTCCTTCAGAACATATACATTGTTTTCATTTCTAACCCCTTTTGCAATCATATCTCCTGTGTTTATTGTCTTTATTTTACAATTCTTAGTAGTGAAAGTGACTTCACATCCTCTGTCACATATCTGGCTGACACTAAGAAGATTATGCTTTAAACCATTAACAAATAATACTTCTTGAGCTTTGCTTCTTCCATTACTTTAGCTTACTATACCTTTACCTCTTATATTTTCTGGAGCATCATTTCCAAAGGTCACACTCCCTAATTTATTTTCTTTGAGTAGTAGGAACTTAATTTTGTCACCTGTCATATGACTGGAGAATCCATTGTCAATACACCAAGGATCTTTTTGTCTTTTAGCTGACAACACTAATCCACACTTGTTATCTTCATTCTTCTTCCAGACCTTGATGTTTTTAGCTTTGTGATTTGAATCTAGATTATAGTTCTTTAATTGATAGTCTGCAACTTTATGTCCATAATTATGGTAGATGTAACATTCTGGTTCATTGAATAAAGGATCATAATGATTGTTATGTTTAATCTATTTCCTTTTCCTAGCCATCACATGATTTGCAGTCTATGGTTGTTTGTTACTTGGTTGTCTCATTTTTTTTTGTGGCAGATATTTATTCCTTGGTTGTCTTGATTGCTCATGTCTAAATCTTAAAGAACAATTTACATCTTTGTGACCAAAGTTAGAGCAATAAAAATAATATCCATAGAAAAAATCTGTGTACCTGGAAAATGGTTGTCTTCTTTGAGCAAGTGGTGTATTATTTCTTTGTTCTACAAATTTAGTTCTGGTAGCTCTTCCTTCACTCCTCCTTGGTGGTTGATTCTCTTACTTTGTTTCTGCAGGTTTGTTGTTGTCAATGGTTGTAGATTTGACAAACTTGATGGATTCTTTGTTGCTTGGATTACCACTACTTGATCCCTCTTCATAACCCAAACCAGTTTTCAACTTTAAATTCCTTTGTTGATTCAGAATGGAGGCTAATAGTTTTCAGGCTTTAATACTTGTCAAATTATGATGATATAAGGCCTGAAATTTCTCTAGATCTTTTTTGACAGTCACTACTTCAGCTTCCAATTTTTCACCTATTGTTTCAGCTTCCTTCAATTATTATTTGAGGATGTCTTCAATATTCTTAGCTTCTTCTAACTTAACCTTCAACAGAGAAATTTCTTCAGATGGTTCATTTCATGTTTTCTCATACCTGAGCAGTAACTGTTTTTGTTTTCTTTTATTTTCTTTGAGTCTATCAATCTCTTCCATGGCACTGACGAGTTCTCCTTCAAGATCTACTACTCCTTCACAATCAATGAAATCACTTCATGTATCTTCAGTGTTTATATCTTCTAAAGCTATTAGGATGATATCATTTATTTCATCTTCAATAGAAGAGTCACTGTTTTCATCATCTGAGGGATCATCATCATTGTTTACACAAAGGCTTTTCTTCTTAAAATTATTCTCTTTATAGACCTTCTTGTGTTTGTTCTTCTCTTCATTGCCATATGTCTGATCCTTTCTTTTGTGAGGACACTTAGATGCAAAATGACCTATCTTACCATAGTTGAAACATTTGAAGGGCAGTTTACCTTTGTATTTTCCTGATCCTTTCTTCAGTCTTCTCACAAAATTTGCTTCAATCTCATCTATATCGGAGTCTGTGTTTTTCTCTACTTTAAAAGATTCCTCTCTTGTAGTGGATTTACCTTTGGTGATTCTAATTTCATAAGAAGTTAGGGTTCCAAGAATTTGATCTAGTGTCAACATTTTGAGATCAGCTATTTCCTCTATAGCAGAGACCTTTGAGTTAAATCTATCAGGAAGGGATCTTAATATTTTACAGACTAGAAAATATTCTTCTATCGTTTTACCTAGGCCTTTCATAGTGTTGACAAGTTATTCTATATGTAAGAAGTACTTACTAATAGTTTTGTCTTGATCCATCTTTAACTACTCAAATTTCAGTCTGTGAGTCTGAAGTTTTGCATCTTTCACCTTTTCATTACCTTCATAACTACTTATCATCTTGTCCCACATAACTTTTGTTGAATCACAATGCATGACTTTGACAAACTTGGCTTCAACAAGTCCACTAAGGATGGCATTCATTGCTTTTGCATTAAAGCTAAACTCCAGTTTATCATCTTTTGAGCCCAAGACTCCATGCTTCACATATCCCGTCTCAACGACACCCAAACATCAGCACCCAAAGACATTAAATGTGTTCTCATTCTTATTTTCTAGAAGGCAAAGTTTGTTCCATCAAACAAAGGGGGTCTATTTGTTGAACTTCCATCATGAATAGTCATGTTCAATCTTATGGATCTACCTTTGATCAAAGGCACCGGCTTTGATACCAATTGCTGGAATTATAACTGAGAGGGGGGGGTGAATGAGTTATGTGTATAAGATTGAAACTTTTCTTGTTATTTTATGATTCTTTCTAGATTATTATTTAATGTGTTGTTGATAACTTAACATGCATAGATATACAATATTTGATCAATCACATAAAATACATAGAGACACTGATTTTCGTGAGGAAACCCATAAGGGTGAAAACCTCTTCTTCTTAGGATATCAATCAAGCTCCAACTTTCATGTACATCAAAATCTTTGAGCCCCAACTCAAATATGAGGCTACAACCTCTAATAGCAAGATACAACTTGCAGAGAGAACAAACTCTCAGATTTCTCTAGCACCAACTAGATGGAAGCACCAACTTCCAGGTTTCTCTAGCACCCACAAGATGGAAGCACCAACTCCCCGAATATTTTCTAGCACCAACTAGAATTTAGAGGACTGCAATCCTCCCTAGAACCACCCTACCAACCTAATTGAATCTTACAAAACTTTACTTACTTTCTCTGTCTCTAATATGGTTTGTTACAGCTCCACGTCTCCTCTGCCTTTTCCAACTTCTATGCCCTATTCTGCTTCTATACTTTGCTCTTTCTCTTGTTGCGCACACCCATACCTCTGTTTGGCTTCTCTTCTTCCTTTATACTCTGTGATGTATCTGCATGCTATACGTTGCACCTCTGATCTCTAGTTCAGTTCCTGTACACAGACACATTATACCCACATGCATAACTATCAAAAAAAAAAACCTTACTCTTCTCTGTTTTGCANTGCTTCTATACTTTGCTCTTTCTCTTGTTGCGCACACCCATACCTCTGTTTGGCTTCTCTTCTTCCTTTATACTCTGTGATGTATCTGCATGCTATACGTTGCACCTCTGATCTCTATTTCAGTTCCTGTACACAGACACATTATACCCACATGCATAACTATCAAAAAAAAAAAACCTTACTCTTCTCTGTTTTGCATGTTTTTATCATGCCAATTCCTCTACGAGATAATTCCCCCAAATCTTCATCTTCTTTGGTAGTTATACTGATTCTGTTCATCATCAGTGGCTTATCCTGAGATTCTTTTCCTTCTCTGGTAGTGCGACCCTTTGTCTTCTCTGTCACAATTGAGCTTATCCTCTATGTTACAGTTACAGTCTTCGACACTTTTCCATCTGTCAATTGTCTCTATGATGAGTCTTCATTCCACTGGTAGTTACCTCGAGACTCTTCAAATCCTCTAGCAATCACCCTGAGGCTCTTCAAATTCTTTTTCAGTTACATCCAGTCATTTTGGCTTCTTTGGCTTATAATCCCCTTCCTTCACGTGACCATCAACGATGACCATATGCTTATCTAAAAGGTGCTTCATGACTTCATGCATCGGATATTCTGCTGTGAGTTGCCTCTATTCTCCTAACTCGCGATCTCTGAGGTGGAGCCTAGCAATGCTAGCTCCTTCCCTTATTTTTCGTTGATGTGACCTTGGCAGTGACCAGAGCCAAGCAAAAGGGTGCTTCGTGACTTCGCACATCGGATATTTAGCTGTGAGTTGCCTCGATTCTCCCAACTCACAAAATTCGAAGTGGATCCTAGAAATACTATCTCCTTCCCTTATTCTTCATTGATGTGACCACTGGCTATGACCCAGGGCTTAATCTCCTGGGCGCTTTGTGACTTCGTGTATTGGGTAATCTGTTGTGAGTTGCCTCTATTCTCCCAACTCCCAAAACTCCGAGGTAGAGCCTAGCGACGCTAGCTCCTTCCCCTATTCTCCACTGATGTGACCACTAGTTGTGACTTGGGGCCAAGCACTTTAAGACTTCATGTTTCACGAACTCGCGAATTAGCTCTCCTCCTTTCTCTCATGTCCGAACTCCTGAACTTCGAACTTCATCGTGCTAGATCAACGATCCATGACCTTCAGTGACTCGATGACCCAGATCTCTCCTTCGTGAATCGCGACTTCGTGACTTCGCATTTCATCTCTTGTCTGATCGACAACCCAGATCATTCTGTGATCCGACGATCCAGATTTCATCGGGACTTCATGTTTCACAATGTCGGAGGTTATCTCAAGTCCCTTCTTCTGATTCTTGAACTCGTGCTTGTGTCAGATCAACGACCCACAATCCTTCCTCGATCAACGACTGTGATCAYTGTTGTTCYAGAGTCTGTACTTAAGGCTTAGAAAGTACAATGTCTAGGCATCTGAAAGTGAGTAAAGGATAAAAAAGGGAGAAGAATCAACCTTTGGGAAAGGAAGCTACAGTTGATTTCCAGGTTGTCGTTGTCTCGCTTCCAACTATTCCTRGATGCTTATATCCCGTTCAATCGTGGCCCATGAACGTTCAAGTTATACCTGAGTGGTGGTTGTTTTAAGTATGGTATCGAAAAGGTTCAAAGCGATATGAGTTTGGTCCGACAAGCTGGGTTCAATATTAGGCTGTCTTGCAATGGGGACAGTCATAGAGGAACAAGAAAATTAAAGGAGAGTTTGAGGTTTTTGATGTTGTATCAATTTGATCGTATAAAAGAGAATTTTGAATCTGATATTGAAGATAAAGTGCAAACCAAAGGCCTTTTCCCATAACTGAGTTATCTTTAAAATAAATGGTGTGTGAAATGTGAGAAAAACATTACGCTATCTATAATGTGAGGCTCCTATCAAGGGAGAATCTCACCCTGTAAACAGAAGAAGAAAAAAATGAGAAGAAGTCTGACGAAGCATAAAATATGAAGATCTAAAGAGTTCACAGGTCTTGTACCCGCTAATAGCCGATACAGAGGAAAAATTGTAAACGATATAAATGACTAAAAATTAATCACCACAGTAGAGGTTTTACTAAATTGCAATAAAAACATTCATCAGATATATATATGTGAAATGAAATTGAATATGAAATCACAGAGGAAACAAACTCATTTAGTGAAGCGCTAGATTTATGGGTAATACCACATCAGTCCCGTACACCATTTGGAAAGGAGAAGTGGCAATAGATTTTTTCATGCCTATCCAATTCGCCCATAAAGTGTATTTCAAATGCACGTGCCAACATTTTTTGTTCTCGTTCAACACTTTATTAATTATATTGATCAGACTCTTGTTTGAAGACTCGGCTAGTCCATTTCCTTGGGGGTAATATGTCGTGGAATGGCCGAGCATGATATTGTATTTTTGGCAAAAATTGATCATAGCCATAGATTTAAAATCATGGGCGTTATTTGTGACCATCTTTCACTAGAATCAACTGAACAAATCACCAATTCGAACTGAAGAACGTCGAAGATGTATGACCAGGTTCTGATAGAATCAATACTTCGAAGTGAAGTATCTAAAACAGTGTCTAAGCCTTGCCCTAAATTCTCAGTAATCGCCTTGGATGCCTTTCGTCGGGCCATGATAGAGGACTCTGACTTATCTCTCCTGTAGTAAAAATGTGTATACATATAGAAGTTATCCTGATGAGAAAAGCTTCTTTGCGCAAGATAGAAATGAAATTTGAAACAATGAGAGAAAGAACTCTATATCTCGACCATTTGAAACCCTGGCATCCTTATGAACAGAACGGTAAAATCATTTTTTTGAGAAATATTTAGCAATAAAAACAATATCTTTACCTATCACTTCACCTCATTTCAAATAAATGCCATAAATTTTGATGGGTCGTGACACAAGTTAGCATAAAAACATTTAAATTTAACCCGTAGATGGTGCATGTTACTATTTGTATTAATGCACTGATTAATCTGGTTTAGCTTCTTTAATTAGGTTTTCTTTAAACTTTAATCACCCTTTTCGGCGTTCACCGTATCGGGAGATTTCACTCCTATCCTTCGAGCCCTTAGAACCCGAGATCGCGATGACGTGATCTAGTTAAGCAAAAATGTGATCCGGATTAAAAGTTTAATTAATCAATGTTTAATTAATATTGTGATTTCGCGACTCGGGGCTACGAAGGTATAGTTTCTTGGAAGAGTGAATGTCGAGTCGCGAAACCCCGACATTGTTTAACTATGGTTTAAAACAACTTACCCCTGACACTAACCCAGGTGACTTTTGAAACTATCTTGCAACTTCGCCTATCGGAGTTATGACGGTAAGACTTTTGGGGAGAGAAATCATCGAGGCGTGAAATCCTGACAGCACTTAACTAAGGTTTAAGGAACTTTACTCTCGACGCTAACCTGGGTAAGCTTTCCAGGTTGTTTTGTGAATTCGTGCATCGGGGCTTGGAAACTGTGTGACTTGTAACTCCCGAAACGCGATATCCCGAATTACATAAAAGTGAAAAATCTCGTTTAACGGTTAAATGGCTATGGCTTAGGAGTACGATGGCCATCGCCACTTCGTATATCAGGACTACTGATATTTTCAGTGGGTAAAGGTCACGAAGTAAAAGACAACTTAAAGGCCAACCTTTGATTTTAAGAATTACATTTAAACCAGTTGAGAAAGGTGGCTCCAACTAGGGATCCTGTCTTCCTGCGAGACGGGAAGAACAGTAGACCATGTGCCTGTATTGGGTAAATGGAGTCATTGGTTTTATTTCTGCGAAACTTGCTTCAGGAAAGGGGATATAGAGGGAAGAAGAGATTTTTTCTTTTACTTCTGAAAATCTTTTCAACACTCAAATGTGTTTCAAACTCAGTTGCAGTCCCTTTCATGAATTTCTCTTTCTCTTTACTGAATTCATGTCTGCCTTAAGACAATCAAAACATTCCTAGGAAATCCAACAGATCTTGTGGCTTTTGGCTTGCATTAAACGAGGTAAATTACATGTTTTTTAATCGAGGAGTCCTGTCTGAATTTGGGGTGCAGATCGGGTTTCGAGAAAGTTGATTACCATAGCAGAGTGAGATTCACGTATGATAGCCTTACAGATATCTCAAATATTGCTTCACTACCAATGAGACTATTCAGTACCCTGGTGAATTTATCTGGCCCTTTTTACTGAATTTCCTTTCACCACTTCAAAATATATTTATGCATTTAAATGTTGAGACGAGGGAAATCATTTCTAAATTTCCTTTCATCGTCTATTTGGACTAGATGGTGGCAATCAAATATGAATTTCCTTTCACCATATGTCTTATAATTTACTTTTTAGAACACGAAGTGGGGGCAATCAGTTTGTATGAGGGATGATATCTGTGTAATATTTGCAGTGGAGGTATGTCAACTTGCTTTGATTACTCGGTACCAACCTTCCCTTAACTTTCAAAACACCTTAGCCCATAGGGAAAATGGGAAAGATTACTTTCAAGGGCCTTCTTTTGAGCAAGCCTCAATCCTTCGAAACTATTGAAAAACCTAGAAGAGTCAAGATCAACCTACGCATAACTTTGCTTAGTAAGAGACTGAGTGTTTGTGAATAATGGCTTACTTCCTCAAATTTGCTTTACAGCTTCCAAAGCTAAAACGTAATCCCTTCCCCCTATGTATGGAACCCAGAAAGATGCTTGGTTTTTTAAGAAGTTAAGTCTACGGACAAAAAAATGGTGACAGAGAGAAATCTGGGATTCGAAACACAGGGATTATAGACTAAAACCGACTTTTGTGACCCTTTTCCGGAGACGCTTTACTTTCTCTGCTTATTTTAATTACCCCCTATCTTTGTCTAGGTGAAACTCTTAGGGCTCAGAGTAAGGAGTCGTTCTTCTAATCACCAGTCAAGCGAAAACATTATATTTATGACATCATTACGGCGCTTTGGAGACATTCGTTTAAAAAATAAAATTCTTGGGAATTTGTACCTTTGCCTTACCATTTTAAAATAACAGAAAACCTTTTCTATCACCTGTTTTTGGTGAATTTATTTTCTAATATATGACTTTCTATTTACTCCTTTCGCTCATGTGAGCTGCAAGATGAAAACCTGTAAACACGAAGAGTGATTTTTAAAAGAGTTGAATGCATTGAAAATTTCATATCTCTACTTCTACAAAATTCATTGACCTAATTGATTAGAGGTGAAAGTAAACTTACCAAAGAGAAATTATGAAATAGAAAGAAAACACAAACCAGTATATACAATGGAAATTTTTTGGGAACCAATTATTGCATATAGTGTTTTAAATAACACCCGTTGACAGGGGCATTGAAGATTTTACCGTCCATATTTTCTAATAGAAACGAATTTTTTCTTTCGGGAGCTGCGACTTTGAATGGTCTGTACCATATATGATCGAATTTACCATGTTTTGCCAAGTCTTCCTTCCTAGAATCTCATTTCAAGACCAAATCGTCGAGGAGAAACTCTTTGTCTTTTGCCTTACGGTCGAATAACGTTTTCATGTCGTCTTGGTATTTCTACAACCTTTCGTCCACTTTGAACATGTGTTGTTGTACTTCAATCAGTTGGTTTATCCTTCTTGTGACATGATTTGGTTCTTCTTTCTCATCTTGCCAAAGTTTCATTATGCGAAGCGCTATATTTATGGGTAATACCACATCAGTCCCGTACACCATTTGGAAAGGAGAAGTGCCAATAGATTTTTTCGTGCCTATCTGGTTCTCCCATAAAGCGTATTTCAAATGCACGTGCCAAGATTTTTTGTTCTCATTCAACACTTTCTTAATTATATTGATCAGACTCTTGTTTGAAGACTCGGCTAGTCCATTTCCTTGGGGGTAATATGTCGTGGAATGGCCAAGCACGATATTGTATTTTTGGCAAAAACTGATCATAGCCATAGATTTAAAAGCCTAGGCATTATCTGTGACTACCTTTCGGGGGCATCCAAATCTAGACAAAATGTTCTCTTCTAGAAAATATATTACCACCGAATCCGTCGCCCTTCTGGTTGGAATATCCTCCACCCATTTTGTGAAGTAATTTGTGGCATTCAGGATCCATTTGTGTTGAGCACTAGAGTGGGGATTAATTTCGCCTATAAAATCTGGTCCCCATTGCTGGAAAGGGGCTTCCGTCTTAACCGGAACTAACGGTAGCGCTGGAAGTTTATGCTTGCCTACGAACAATTGGCAAGGGTTGCAGGTTCTGACTTTGGCATTGACGTCTAAGAAAATTTTTGGCCAATAATACCCTGCCCTCAGGATCTTATAAGTTGTCGCCATCCAAGCGTGATTTCCCTCGCACACTCCTTCGTGGAATTTGCTTATGACCTTCTTTGTTTCTGATTCAACCAAACAAACCAACAGGAAGCCAAGTGGGTCCTTCCAATACAATTGACTCTTGGATATACAGTACTTGACCGCATGCAGTTTTAGCGTCCTGGCTTTGGATGGGGATAAATCACTCAGGCATTTCAAGGTCAGCAGGTAGGACACTATGTTTTTGTACCAATCAGATGAGGCAAACTTCTCTTCGATTTTGATCGCACTTGTCTGCTCATCGAGCTCGTTCATGTCCACACACTCTTCACATCCCTGTAGGCCATTTATACCAAGAGCTCTGAAATTTGATTTATCTAAGAGTTTAGTCAAACCTTGTCCCTTTACTAGTCTCGTCGGCTTTATCTCCAGATCAAATTCTTGAATTTTAGCGAGCCATCATCCCCTTTTGCCATCACTGTCAGACTAAACCAAAATATATTTTATGGAGCTGGTGGGTACATACGAGATTACCTTGGAATGCAATATGTAAGTTCTAAAAGCCTTTAATGCCTTCACCATAGCATATGCTTGTTTTTCCATTATATCGTATTTGAGTTCAACGTCTCTAAGACTTTTGCTAAAAAAGGCTATCGGTTGCTCGAAACCTTCTTCATTTTTCTGGAGGATTACCACAGCAATTTTGTGTTCGGAGGCGAACGAGAAAATAAGAAAATCCTTTAGATAACCAGGGCTTGCCAGTACAGGTGCCTCGCTTATAACCTTCTTGATGCGGGCAAATGATGCTTTGGCTTCTGTTGTCCATTTCACTTCGATGTTCTTATTTAGCATATATGTGATCAATTTCACAATTTTAGCAAAGTTTGGGATAAATCTTCTCAAAAAAATTATTTTTCCTAAGAATGACTGAATTTCTTTTACATTTCTAGGAATATTTATAGTGTCTATAGCTTCAACCCTGCTAGGATCAATTTTAATTCCATATCGAGACACAATATGGCCCAAGAGTTTACCTTCTTGCATGGCAAAGTGAGACTTTTTGGGATTTAAACACAAACCAAACCTGCGGCATTTTTCAAACGTCTGCTTGAGATGTATCAAATGATCTTCGTCAGATTTAGAAAAAACGGTTAGATCATCGAGATAGATAACCACAAACTTGTCTCTTTCACCGATGAAAGTGATATCCATAGCGCATTGGAAGGTGGCACCTGCATTCATTAGACCAAAAGGCATCTTATTATACATGAATGTACCCCAAGGGGTAGTGAAGGCTGTTTTTTCTTTATCATGTTCATTTATGGCAATTTGATTGTACCCGGAGAACCCATTGATCATTGACATCCTATTTTTCCCAACTACCTTTTCTAATACATGATCCATTTTGGGTAGAGGGTAGTTGTCTTTGAGGGAGGACTTATTTAGATTTCTAAAATAAAAACACAGTCTAATCTCCCTGTTCTTCTTTCTAACCGGGACCAGGTTTGCTACCCAATCGGAGTATCTCAGTGGTACTATTATTTTTTCATCCAAGAGCTTTTTAACTTCCCTTTCGACCATGGGCAATAAGATAGGGTTGATTTGTCTAAGTTTTTGTCTAAAGGGTTTGACACCAGGCTTCAGGGGTATCTTGTGTTTGATCATAGTGGTTTCGTAGGTTCTCAGTTCTTCGTAAGACCAAGCGAAAACGTCTTTATATTGCCCAAGTAATTCTTTATACTTACTTTTTACCTCATGAGGAAGGTACTTTGATATTTTTACCATCCTAGGCTCTTCTCTGGTCCCTACGTCTCAGTCTTTAACCTCTTCTGGTTGGGGTTGCAGAGTGGATTTTAAGGGCATATCATTCTGATCGAACAGTCTCTCCAGGGGGATTAGTCCCTTTTGAATTTGATTGTTCTTTAAAACCAACATGCGATGGTTAGCAATTTTTTCTCGGAACTCCTGAGGCTCCTCTCCCTCTTGCATAATCCAGGTATGATCATTTTGGTCCTCCTGGTCAATGTGGGTTTCGGAGAAATCACCTACCATTTTCAGTAACTTTCTAATCTGTTCGTCGTCCTCGAAAACTTACTAGTGTTGTATGTTGTTTGGTATGGATGGTTTGTGCCTTACCTCTATGTGGTACTTTAATTTGAAAGCGATGGTGGGTACGAAAGTTGAATCCGCTTTGGCCAGTGAATCGACTTGCTGGTTTTCATCCCGTGGGATGAAATGAACCTTTACCGATGAAAATAAATTTTCCATAAGATCCCAGGTGAAATTTCTGTAAGATCTCAATCTTGGGTGTTTGGCCTGGTATTGCCAATTTATCTGTTTCACTATCAACTCTGCATCTCCATAAACTTCCAGGTTCCTTATGTTCAACTTCCTGGCAGCTTCCAACCCTAAGACTAAGGCTTCATACTCACATATGTTATTGGTGTAGTCTATGTCCCACTAAAGCCTGTAAGAGAAAGGAATAACGAATTCGTTTTTAGGTGCCACGAAAAGTACTCCTGCACCCACTCCTTCACATGACAGGGCACCGTCAAAAAACATTTTCCAAATCTTAGTGCTATGCATATTTTCGTATGTCTTTCCTGATTCATTATTTTCTAAGTAACTCTCTTCTGCACAGCTATTTACATCATCATCAAAAGACAGAATACAATTTCCTAGATCTTGATCGGCAATATAAACGAGATAATTATTAGGATTCTTAGGGTCGCTCACTGTGTAGGCTAGCCTTGTTTCCCTGTATAACCGAATAAGTTGTCCACCAAACACCAGAATCGTGGCGTAGGTCATGTTTAGTTGAAGAGACCCACCATGTTTGGCTCCCCACGACCTAGATAGAAGTAAGCCATACTTCAGGGGTATATCGACAATAACTACATCCATTGGGATGCTTTTCACCGGGACTTGTGCAAAAGTGACTACTAAATATTGTATCATACCTAGGCACTTAACTCTTCTTGAATTGAAAGAGTAGAGATCCCCATAAGGCCTGGTGATCTCGAGGCCTAGTCTATCCATAATAGTTTTGGGCATCACATTATGTGAGGCCCCAGAGTCTAACATGCAGTTATGTAGCAGTCGATCATGCACATTCAAGGCGATATAGAATGGAGCGACGGTGTCTTTGGCACCCTCGAAATGTGGACCAAAAGTTATATTGGGCTTATCATCTTCCAATTTTATCATGTCAGAGTGACTTTCTAGCTCCGAAAAACCTACCGCTTTGGTCATCTGCTTTGGATATACAGGATTCTTCGCTAATTCCACCAGAGGGATTGGTATTTTTATCTTATTTATCTCATTTTCGAGGCTAAACCCTCCACTACCTTTGTCCGTTTCTTTGGTTGAAACCCCGGACTCCTTCTTTTCTAATTTATTTGTTTGTGTTGATTTATCACCCGTGAGTTTATCTACCGGTATATGTGTTTCAGTTGTCTTGGTTTCCTTTGTTTGGGTCTCAACCCCTTTTGCTTTGGGATCTAGCGAGTCTGCCTCTTTCATTTTGCTATTAGGTGTCTCTGTCTTTTTTAGGGCAGGCTCATATACTTCACCCCTAGGGAGAATTTTCTTGGGTTGAGGATTCAACGCAGATTTTTTTTTAGACCTCGGGTTATACCTCGGTTGGACCTCAGCCATTATAAAATCAGTTATTTCTCAATAGACAGAAACATCGATGTTGTTTATGTCCTCATCTTTATTTGATGGTTGTCCAGTGCTTAAGGACTTCTCATAATCTTCTTTATTTAAGTAAGCCTATGTGCATTCGTCACCCAAATTCGTCACATCTTCATCCAAATATTCGAAATCTTGCAGGTCATTTCCTCCTATAAAATTTTCATTTTTTAAAGGGGTTTGAATTTTCTGGTCTTCATTTTTAATCTACCTTTGTTGATTTTGAGGATTGGAGTTTCTTATGAATTCCCTTTTAACGAAAGGATCGGCCTTGGATTGATCTAGCTCCATTTTGGAAATCTTATCTAATAACTCCTTAATTATCCTAGCCATATCATCCATTTTGTCGTCTGTGGATCTATTGGACCTTGAGGGTCCCGCTTGTTCCCTAAAACATTTGTTTTCTCGGTTTCCCGTTTCTACCTTGGTTTTCAACTTGCCAGAAGCCATCATATTAGATTCGATTTCTACGGCATCATCTTGCATTAGGGTTAGGGTATCCCCCCTCCTTTCTCTCAAAATAAGTGTGAAATCGGGTTCGAAGGCTCCCGCAAAGGTTACCTTGGTTGCAGGTTGGGATGGTTTAACTTCAACCGGGATCTTATTATATAACTTGTTAAATCTTTGAATGAATTCCATAATAGTTTCCGAAGTATTTTTCTTTAAAGAGCTGAACTTTGTCAAATAATACAAATGGTCTTTCCTTTCTCCCCATTGTCTAAGAAAGGAGTCTTCTAGGGCATCATAGGATAATATCAATCATGTGGGTAGACTTTGAAACTAGGTTCATACCTATCTGTTAGCGATATTTCCTATAGAGGGGATTAGATAGCAAAAGAAGGGGTTGAAAACCCATTTGTCCTAAGTTTTGGGCGATAATGCGCCCATGGCAAGCAACGAGCAAGTCCGAGCGGTCCAGATTCGTGCGCCCGGATCAACGGCGCGCGTTGGATTCTAGACCCCCCTTGCCTTTCTACCTTTAAGCAGGGGGGGGTCCGGAATCNCGCCCATGGCAAGCAACGAGCAAGTCCGAGCAGTCCAGATTCGTGCGCCCGGATCAACGGCGCGCGTTGGATTCTAGACCCCCCTTGCCTTTCTACCGTTAAGCAGGGGGGGGTCCGGAATCGGGGGCACACCTCTCCAACGGCTCAGATCAGCGCGCCCGGATCAATGGTGATGAAGACCATTCCGGACCCCCCCCCCCGCCCTTCTACCTTTAAACGGAGGGGGGGGGTCCGGAATCGCGTATGCAGCTTCCCGAAGACCACGATCGAGGCGCCCAGATCAACGGTGCTCGTGCAGCCCCGCCCTTCTCAGCTACCCTATGCTTAACCAATGTGGGCCCTTCTCCCGTCATGTCATCTCTCTTTCCGCCTTTCTTCTGCTGCCGTGTGTCATCCATCCACCTCCCCTCTTTGGTCCACATGGTCCTCCCTTCTTCTCATCATCCACTCGCTGCTTGCCACGTGTCCCATTCCTTTCCATGTCAGCCTCTCACCCGAAGGCGAATTCATTCCTCCCTTCTTCCTTCCACCTGATGTCTTCCGCCATGAATCGTCCTTCGTCATCCTTCTCCCATCTCGTCACTTCTTCCACGCCCTTATAGCCCGGCACCACCATTCCTGTCATGCGCCTCATCCTCCGCGCTGGCCTCCATGCCTGTCCCTCAAACTATTCAGTTATTCCAGGTGGCAGCGCGAGAAGTCTTCCATATCCCGAAGTGCTGAGTTGGCCAGATCGTCCTTGATCCCAAGAAAGCAGTTATTGAGGCGGTTGGTGGTGGTTAGACATTGTCTCCGCCATAATGGGGACGTCCTGCAATGAATTAAAGGCACATCGATTCGTCGATGTAACTGTCAAAAGACCGATCGCGTCTGACATAAGTTGCATGATTATTCAAAGATTGCGGTTGCAGAGTGTCAGAAGCCATGCAGATGCAAAGCTTTCAATGCAGTTTCTTGGTTCCGCTGCTGTTGTTGTTTTGAGTATATGTATGCATTTTCACCATTTTTGTATCTATCGATGGTAGAGCTAAGCTCTCGACTATAAAGTTTCAGCAAACATTCTGGTTTCCTGGTCATGCCTTTGTGTTTGAGATTTCTTGGTTTATAATAAACAGTTCTCCTCTTTCCATCTATGTTTTGTCTCGTTCCGGAGAGTTCACAGTCGAATGATTTGCGTGGATTGTTGCATTTGTGTTATGATAAAGGATTTGTCGTGACATTTCTGTATTCTCTGGTTCTCTGTGTTTGAATATAAAGAGACTTTGTGTTCGAATTCCTTTCTCCTCCAGTCTGTTACAAACTTGATGTCTGTGATAGACCTTTGCACCCTTCTCGCGTAAGTCTTCCACCTACTCACCCTTTACTACGACTCACTGTTTAGAGTTTATCAAGACCTCACTCGTTCATGCGTGCCTAGTCTGGTTTCTGAGTTGAGATGATATCGTTCTGAGTTTCCTTCCATTTGATCACCTTTCAAACAAATCGTGACATTAAACTGATGGGCGTCGGGCTCTGCTCCTGCTAGCAATCCGGGAGTGACCTCCGGCTCCAACATTTCTGGCGCTGTTGCCGGGGACGAAGTTGAATATTTTCCCCGGATTTGAACGACAAAGATCAACTAATTTCTGAAGGTGCATCAGATATCAAAACCTGAATATTTCTATTGTGCACCTGGCGACTCCACTATGACGACTCCGCTGGGGAGAACCTGTTCCATCAATTGTGGCTTCGAGGGGTAGACACACGAGGTCTAATCCACACTTGCCTTTAGCCACACTAGAAGCAGACTTGGAAGCGGTGCGCAAAAAGGGAAAGGGCTCTGCAAAAGGAGTTTCCATCGCTGAAAAAGGTAATACGCCATCCCCTTCTGTGAAAACTCCATTTTCTTATTCTCAGCTTCCTAGTCGTACTTCCTCTGAGGTTTCCCGTTTTTTGAAATTCGGGAGTGTTCCTGCTGAGTTTTCTCCTCCTGGTCTAGTATCAGAGGGAGAGATCCTTGTCACTCCCCCCTCAGAAGGTTTCACTACTCCTCCTTTGATTACTACTGTTGCGCAGAGAGAAACACCTGCACACTCAGGTCCCTTAGACTTCTCTCTGTTTTCCCCGTCATCTCCTGTGAGGACCTCTTTTCCTACCTCACCTGTTCACACTCCGTTTCCTCCGAGTTCTCCTCCACTCAACGTCCCTATGGCTGGTGCTAATCCCCCACAGAACAGAATGGATGCTATAGTCGCTGCTAGATATGCTCCTTTGGTCCTGCCCCATCCTATGAACCCTCTCCCTGCTGGAGACTACTTGAAGTATATGCCCAAGTTCACTGGGGAGGGAGACATAATTGTTGAAGAGAACTTGGCTACTTTTTACAGTTATGCAGACAACCTCAATATTGAAAATGAAGATGTTTGGATGAGAGTCTTTGTCCAGAGCTTGGATGGTGAGGTTAGAAAGTGGTTCAGAGGACTGGCCCTTGGATCTATTGCTGGTATTGAAGCCTTGGATAATGTTTTCCTAAGGCAGTGGGGAGATAGGAAAGATTACATTTATTACATGAAAGAGTTTGGGTCCCTGAAGAAGCAGGAAGGAGAATCTGTCTCTGACTTTTCCAAAAGATTCAATAAGATGTATAACAAGATTCCTGCAGAAATAAAGCCTTCAGAAGCCTCTGCTCAAATTTCATATGCTAGTGCATTTGACCCTGATTTTTGCCTCGTGTTAAGAGAAAGAAGAGCCACCTCTTTAGCTCAGATGCAATATGCAGCTATAGAAGTGGAATTCAACATGCTAGCAGCTGACAGACTGAGAAACCAGGCCGACACAAACAGAAGAAAGGAAAAATCGGAAGCTTCAACTTCTAGCCCATCATNCCAAAAGATTCAATAAGATGTATAACAAGATTCCTGCAGAAATAAAGCCTTCAGAAGCCTCTGCTCAAATTTCATATGCTAGTGCATTTGACCCTGATTTCTGCCTCGTGTTAAGAGAAAGAAGAGCCACCTCTTTAGCTCAGATGCAATATGCAGCTATAGAAGTGGAATTCAACATGCTAGCAGCTGACAGACTGAGAAACCAGGCCGACACAAACAGAAGAAAGGAAAAATCGGAAGCTTCAACTTCTAGCCCATCATTGTCCCACCCTCAAGTAAATGAGCTGGCCCAAGCTATGAAATTTCTTAAAGAAGAGGTGGAGATATTGAAGGTGGAAAGGAGGCAGATGTATAAAGGCCCTCAGAACACCGAAAATAAAGACGGTTTCATGAGACCAAACAATTTTTCTCCTCCAACTATGCACAAAGAGAAGGAAAGAGACAGAGATGACCAAAGGATTCAGACTCCCTTCCAGAACAACTTTGTAGCTGATGAAGAGGAAGTAGAAGCACACGAGCCTGAGCCTAAAATTCACTCTGTAGAAGTCACTCCTCCTTTCCCTCACCTGACTCAATCAGCATATGAGGAATTCCTCATGAACGGTCAGTTAAATGAACTGAGCAAGGGAGACAAAGCTAGTGGTGGCCGAGGCAGGTATAACCTGAGATCCGACAAAAGGGCAGCAGCACCTGATGTTCCTGAGCCGTCCACTAGAGCAGAGAAGCATGTTGATGAGGTAGCAGACGACCACAGAGGTAAGAAGGCCCAACCTCTCTCCCCTATTATTCAAAATCATGCTCCTGAGATTAGATAAATTCCAAAGCTTACATCTTCCTTTAATTTCGAGCATGAAATTCAAAAGATCAGAATCCTTGTGCCCCTCACTGAGTTAATCAAACATGGGGAATTCAAAAAACGCTTCTCCGACCTGTTGAAATCTGAATCCCCTAGCCCTTCCACAGACTTCATAAGCCTCCAAGATGAAAGGCCTGCAGTGGTCCTAGGTCCCATGGTAGAAGACAGAGATGATTCATCCCCTCCTTTCTACACCTCCCTGAACATACATGACAAAGTGCTGCATAATTGCTTAATGGATTCAGGGGCCTCCCACAACCTCATGCCCAAAGCTGTTATGGAAGAGCTAGGATTAGAAGTCACCAGAGCATATCATGACCTCTATTTCTTTGACTCCAGGAGGGTACAATGTTTGGGAGTCATCAAGGACCTGGTAGTTTCCCTGTTTCAGCTGCCCATGAAAAGTATGGTCATGGATATAGTGGTAGCTGATGTTCCCCCCAAGTTTGGCATGTTGTTGTCAATATCTTGG
>JASDQU010100567.1:403630-437354 GCA_032191745.1 Picea mariana
ATCGTCCTCGATCCCAAGAAAGCATTTATTGAGGTGGTTGGTGGTGGTTAGACATTGTCTCCGCCATAATGGGGACGTCCTGCAATGAATTAAAGGCACGTCGATTCGTCGATGTAACTGTCAGAAGACCGATCGCGTCTGACATAAGTTGCACGATTATTCAAAGATTGCAGCTGCAGAGTGTCAGAAGCCATGCAAACGCAAAGCTTTCAATGCAGTTTCTTGGTTCCACCGCTGTTGTTGTTTTGAGTATATATAGGCATTTTCGCCATTTTTGTATCTATCGATGGTAGAGCTAAGATCTCGACTGTAAAGTTTCAGCAAACATTCTGGTTTCCTGGTCATGCCTCTGTGTTTGAGATTTCTTGGTTTATAATAAACAGTTCTCCTCTTTCCATCTATGTTTCGTCTCGTGCCGGAGAGTTCACAGTCGAATGATTCACGTGGATTGTTGCATTTGTGTTATGATAAAGGATTTGTCGTGACATTTCTGTATTCTCTGGTTCTCTGTGTTTGAATATAAAGAGACTTTGTGTTCGAATGCCTTTCTCCTCCAGTCTGTTACAAACTTGATGTCTGTGATAGACCTTTGCACCCTTCTCACGTAAGTCTTCCACCTACTCACCCTTTACTACGACTCACTGTTTAGAGTTTATCAAGACCTCACTCGTTCATGCGTGCCTGGTCTGGTTTCTGAGTTGAGATGATATCGTTCTGAGTTTTCTTCCATTTGATCACCTTTCAAACAAATCGTGACATTAAACTGATGGGCGTCGGGCTCTGCTCCTGCTAGCAATCCAGGAGTGACCTCCGGCTCCAACACTATCCTTCAAAAGTCTGAACAAACAACCTCGAATATACGTCTTCGTGTTCGAGACCTAGGATATCAGCGAACTGATCAAAGAAGTTTATATGTTCGGCTATGGTCAAGTCCCCTTCCCCTATAAATTTAGGTAATTTTTTTATGTATATTTTAGGAAGGTCGTGGAGAGGGACGGGTAGGACCAAAGGCACATATCTCGTAGCTACTTTAGCGAAAACTCTGGGAGACGGGGGAGGCCCTTGGCCCCCCGCTCCTCCTCCTAGAGCCACTCCACCTCCTCCTCCAGCGGCCACCATCAGTACTACCGAATAGGGAAAAGGTGTGTTATATAGAGGGTTCTGGAAGACTAAAAGTGAACTTTTAGCTTCTTCGAGAGACGAAAAAAGTGAAGACGGGTGAAAAGAAATGCGAGGACTTGTCTCCTAGGATTTTCAAGAGATGTAATCAGGGGAACCGCGGGTGTGGAATCTGAGTATATGGTATACTCTTTGAGACTTGGTGAGGTCGTGAAATCTAACTAAAGAGTCGGCGGGATATCGATCTCTGATAAATTCACTGCGGGGTTTTTACCTTTGTGTACGCCAAAGGTTGTCAGATGGATTTCATTTTTAACCTCAGAGAGAGTTAAAGTTGGGTTGATGGTTTCAGGGAGGGGATTGTGCGAAGTTGAAGGTTCAACGAAACTCTTGGTATTAGGTTGTGGGTACTTAAGTTGGTAGACTGTAGTGGTTGGCTTAAGGGAGCCTCTAGTTTTCAGTATTTTTTCGGGATCAGAAATGGGCGTGGTCTGTTTACCCTCTACGTTTTGTCTGGTATTCCTTCGACCGAATGCTAGATTATTTAGACGTGGAGTCTCCAAGTGAAAGACAATAAAATCCTTTAGAAGGTGTTCACTCTTTGTTCACTATCAAAGGGTGAAACTTGAAAAAATGTCATTCTTCCCAGGGAAAAGGTTTCGTAACTTCGTCCCCAGCAACGGCGCCAGAAAGATGTTGTTCCAGAGTCTGTACTTAAGGCTTAGAAAGTACAGTGTCTAGGCATCTGAAAGTGAGTAAAGGATAAAAAAGGGAGAAGAATCAACCTTCGGGAAAGGAAGCTAAGGTTGATTTCTAGGTTGTCGTTGTCTCACTTCCAACTGTTCCTAGATGCTTATATCCCGTTCAATCGCGGCCCATGAACGTTCAAGTTCTACCTAGGTGGTGGTTATCTTAAGTATGGTATCGAAAAGTTTCAAAGTGATATGGGTTTGGTCTGACAAGCTGGGTTCAATATTAGGTTCTCTTGCAACGGGGACAATCATAGAGGAACAGGAAAATTAAAGGAGAGTTTGAGGTTTTTGATGCTGTATCAATTTGATCGTATAAAAGAGAACTTTGAATCTGATATTGAATATAAAGTGAAAACCAAAGGCCTTTTCCCATAACTGAGTTATCTTTAAAAAAAATGGTGTGTGAAATGTGAGAAAAACATTAAGTTGTCTATAATGCGAGGCTCCTATCAAGGGAGAATCTCACCCTGTAAACAGAAGAAGAAAAAGATGAGAAGAAATCTGACGAAGCATAAAATATGAAGATCTAAAGAGTTCACAGGTCTTGTACCTGCTGATAGCCGATACAGAGGAAAAACTATAAACGATATAGACGACTAAAAATTGATCACCACAGTAGAGGTATTACTAAATTGTAGTAAAAACATTCATCAGATATATATATGCAAAATGAAATTGAATATGAAATCACAGAGGAAACAAACTCATAACACAGTCTTGACGAAATCAGGAGTCTTCAAATTGCTTTGTATTAAATTTCAAAAGGAGACAGTCTCTATTACAATCAACCAAAAAGGTCCAACCCCTTTTCTTTCTTCTAATTTCATATTTATACAAATTTCTACATGCTGGAATTTCAATCGTTCCAGGAGTTTTTTCAGTTACAAAAAAAAAGAGATTAAACGTTTCATTTTTTTGCCTCTGTCCTTCTTTCAGGCAAATGGAACACCTTCCTTTCTTTTCTCTTTGAGTTCTAAAAATATAACAGGCAGACACTCGTCATTATTTGATACCAGAAACCCGCCCCTTCGCATGCTCGGTGCAAATGACGCACCTCTCCACCAACTGGGCTATCAACCTGCAAGGTTCTGTTTGATTATTTGCCTCAAAAGTGTAATAATCCTTCACTAATTGTGGCAACTTTCCTTCTACCTGTCAGTCTTCGGCGCTGATAGAACATAAATGTACACTTGGTTTTATTAGCCATTTATCTATTTGGACTATATCCATCTGGGTTATCTGTGATATTTCAGCCAACTCTCTTTCCTTATTCTCCTTGATATTGAGCAGGTGCTTGGCCATATTAATCTGGCCTAGTGTCTCAGTATTGTTCTCACTATCGAGATCTAACAAACTCCCATCTATGAAGCTGAAATTTTCTTCACAAGAGTTTCTTACCTCTCTAGCTCATTGTCTGCCTTTGATATGTTACGCTCCCATACCTTCAGCAAGATGTTACCTTGGGTTTGCTCTGTGATAGAAAGCCTGGAACTACTGCCCGTTTCCTTTTTTTTCATGGCTATAACAGCCTCTTGGAAAGCAACCCAAGCCACCCCAGCTTCTTTTTCTCTGAAGGAGATGTTTTCTAGTACTTGATCAATGAGTTGGCAGTGGTTTTGAATAGTTTCCACTTTAGCAAGTAAATCTTGCTAAGCTGCTAACACTCTGTTTTGGATTTCTATGGCTTGGGATTGGAATATCTCGATATCTATCATCTAGATTTCGGAGAAATTTAATTTGGCCTATAACTGCCCTATCAATTCTCCTTGCTGGATTATCTGTGATTGGCTGGTCTGAGCCATCTGCTATGTCTGTTCGAGATTGGATTTGAGTCGCTCGATTTCCTTTTGATCGGTTTCCCTAGCTAGCTCTATACCTGTGTTTGCCTGATCTCTGGTGGTTGCTTCTACTGTAGCCATCTTATCCTCCAAAGTTTTGATCAAGCGGTTTTACCGCTTCAACTGTTCTTTTAGGGACTCGACAGAATATTGGTTGGCTATAGAAAAAGCCCCCAACGTCCCTGCTATATGAGTTGCAAATTCTTCTTTTTTCATGGCTCTCCCATCAGCAAGGATTTTAAATTTCTTGGCTGTCGTGCCTGCTTCTTGATAAAGTTCTTGTTTCACAATGGCCTTTCTCTTCTTATCGAAGAAAAATTCGTTCGGAGGCAACTCTTCCATAGTTATGGGCGTTAGTTCTTCGCCGAAAATCCATCCTGCGTCTGGGATCCCCTTTGTGGACTGTAGGGGAGTAACAGAAACGATGGGGCTGTCGATCTGCTTGGATGATTTCCCTGGGGTAACAATCGAGGTTGGCTTGCTTGGAGGGTTGGATATCTCGGCTTCCTGTTTCGGGCCCCCGGTTTGCTTCTTCTTTTCCTGGTGTTCCTCTTGGTCAGGTCCTGAATCTTTGGAGCCCTTGGCTTCCGTTTGCTGTACATCTGTAGTTGGTGAGTTCTTACCCTGTAGGACTGGGGGAAGGCAGCTTCGTCGGTGTTCCTAAAATTTGAAGAAATTAACCATCTCCTCGGGCAACAGGGTTTGAATTCGACTTAGGACCTCAGCATAGGATCTCGCCCCTCGGAAGATGTCGTCATGAGGTGAATGCTCATGTTCATACCTTTTAAGGCCACAACTTGCCATGTGATTTCCCACGATCCTGTGTGGTATCCTCCAAAGCCGCTGCCTCGGATTTTGCGTGTCTGAAATCTAAGAAAGAATATGTATTCAAATGAATGGGGAAGGGTAGCCATACCTTCTTCGAAAATCCTTTAAGCTCTTTGCTTATTCCGCCAATCATAGTTTTCCTAGTGATTTCGCGTTAAACCAACCTGTCTGGTATGAATAATGGTAGAGCATAGAGGGGAACAGAGGTGCCGAAAACCCTGATGTATGAAAATTTTGCCTCTGCGTACCAGTTGGCCACGTTGCTCAAGTTGGTGGCGATGTTGTCTGAAATCCTGGAAGGTGGGTTACCGAAGATGGATACATGCATTGGTACCATTACCCAATTGAAAATTTTGTATATAAATTCGGCGGCCTTATCTTCCCAAAGTTTTGAGTGGTAGACATGGATAGGCTCAGCCTCAGATGGAGTCCAGCTCTAGCTCATTAGAGGGAAAAGCGTCAAGAAACAAACAACATCCATGATGTGGGCGGACATAAAAAATGAAGCGGCCTTCCCACTCGCCCTCTGCATCTGATATTCGGTAATCCGACTGATTAAACTGTCTGACAATAATTTGGCCGAGTCGAAGGAACAGCCTTCAGCAATTGTATGAATCAGAGACACCCACGGGAGAAAACAATGTGTGGTGTCCTCCTTCCCATACAACCTACAGGTCATCATTGATATATATTTGAATTGCGGTTCCAAGGAAGAGATTGAATAAAATCTGTTATCATCCGCCCTGAACTTTGCGGAGTGCGAGACCCAATCCTTGATCAGATCAGACAATATTCTGTCGTATTGCTTGCATTCTTTCCACTTAAAACCTTCCAGAAACTCGGCATTGTGTGAGAAGTTTGGTGTGGGTAACAATTGGTACATTGCCTGCAAATGTTCTAGTCTAAAAGTCTCAATGGTCACCTTCTGCTCGCTGATAATAGTTCTATTTGGGATATCCACATGATCTAATGCCCAGCGGATCATATCATAATAAGGAAGGAGTCGTGGCCTAGCTTCTATCTTATGCATCTCTGCTTGAACGACGATTTTGTATTTGGTGGCTAAATCGTCCTTCTCATTATCGCTAGAATCATCTGAACAGTTCACCAATTCGGATTGAAGAACCTCGGAGACGTATGACCAGGTTCTGACAGAATCAATACTTCGGGGTGAAGTATCTGAAACAGTGTTTGAGCCTTGCCCTGAATTCTCAGCAATCGCCTTGGATGTTTTTCGTGGGGCCATGATAGAGGAATCTGACTTAGCTCTCCTATAGTAAAAATGTGTATACATACAGAAATTAGTGTGAGGAGAAAAGCTTATTTGTGCAAGATAGAAATGAAATTTGAAACAATGAGAGAAAGAAATCTATATCTCGACCATTTAAAACCCCGGCGTCCTTATGAACAGAATGGTCAAATTGTTTTTTTGAGAAATATTTAGCAATAAAAACAATATATTTACTTATCACTTCACCTCATTTCAAATAAATGCCATAAATTTTGATGGGTCGTGACACAAGTTAGCGCAAAAACATTTAAATTTAACCCGTAGGCGGTGCATGTTACTATTTGTATTAATGCACTGATTAATCTGGCTTAGCTTCTTTAATCRGGTTTTCTTTAAACTTTAATCACCCTTTTCGGCGTTCACCGTATCGAGAGATTTCACTCCTATCCTTCGAGCCCTTAGAACCCGAGATCACGATGACGCGATCTAGTTAAGCAAAAAAATGATCCGGATTAAAAGTTTAATTAATTAGTGTTTAATTAATATCGTGATTTCGTGACTCAGGGCTATGAAGGTATAGTTTCTTGGAAGAGTGAATGTCGAGTCGCGAAACCCCAACATTGTTTAACTACGGTTTAAAACGACTTACCCTAACACTAACCCGGGTGACTTTTGAAACTATCTCGCAACTTCGCCTATCGGAGTTATGACGATAAGACTTTTGGGGAGAGCGATCATCGAGGCGCGAAATCCCGACAGCACTTAACTAAGGTTTAAGAAACTTTACTCTCGGTGCTAACCTGGGTAAGCTTTCCAGGTTGTTTCGCGAATTCGCGCATTGGGGCTTGGAAACTGTGTGACTTGCAACTCCTGAAACGCGATATCCTGAATTACATAAAAGTGAAAAATCTCGTTTAACGGTTAAACGGATATGGCTTAGGAGTACGATGACCATCGCCACTTCGTATATCAGTACTACTGATATTTTCAGTGGGTAAAGGTCACGAAGTAAAAGACAACTTAAAGGCCAACCTTTGATTTTAAGAATTACATTTAAACTAGTTGAGAAAGGCAGCTCCAACAATCACCTTCTACATTTTGGGATTTCATGTTTCGTGACTTCACGCTTCATGATGTCGAAATTTGGCTCACCTCCCTTCTTCTGATTCCTGAATTCACGCTTGCATCAGATCAACGGCCCACAATCCTTCTTCCATCCAATGGTTGTGATCTCCTTTGCGAACTCGGACTTCATAGAGTCAACGCTCTCCTGTGTTCTTCTTTGCGTATCCTATCCTTCTACTTCAGAATGATCCAATGGTTGTCAGGTATTCCTCCCAACTTGGAAGAATTTCTAAGTGTCAAAGGCCTCGACCTTTGATCCTTCTACGAGTCCCGATGAATTTTGGGTCTCGTCTGCATGTCTGAAAATGTTATCTTTCCTGAGAGTTGGCAATGAAGTTAACCTCGGCCCTAGTGCACACTTGCGCTCTACATGAAACTCTGCGCTATTCCTCCTGAGCTTCGGGACTTGAAACAAGTTCTCCTTGTTTCCAATATGCCATCGTCATTGTTGTTCTTTCCATCAATGAAAAGCACACTCTTCCTGTAAACATGCCAACAGTAAGTCAGTTAGTATCTGTTGAGATTAAAATTTTAGATGAAGATAAGTGTATCAGTTTACTGTGTTCTTTACCAGACTCGTGGGATAGTCTGGTTGTGGCTATAGGTAGCAATACAATTGCCTTGAAGTTTGATGAAATGGTCTCATCCTTGTTGTCGGAGGAGATGAGATGGAAGAATATGGAAGGATGGAGCACAGACTCATTATTTGCAAGAGGACGCTCCCAGGAAAGAAATAGATCTAAATTATCAAGTGGGAGATCTAAGTCTAAGGGTATGTCTAAATCTCCCAGAAATTTTGTAAAGGTATGTTGGAGATGTGGAAAATAAGGGCACTACAAGAAGTAGTGTAGATGCAAAGTTGAGAAAAAGAAGGGATCTGAAGAATCTCCTTCTACAGAAGAAAAGACCTCCAAGGAAGAAGGAGGAGATGTGTACTTGGCTTCTTCAAGAACACATGTAGATCATGAGGCATGGTTGGTTGACTCAGGTGCATCATTTCATATGACTCCCCACATTGAGTGATTCTATGAATATGAAAGGTATGATGGAGGTAATGTTTTCCTGTATGATGACTCGACAACCAGAATCATAGGTCGAGGAAAAATCAAGTTGAGGCTCATAGATGGAAGGATTAGAACACTACCTAGTGTTTTTCAAATCCTAGGATTGGCCAAAAATTTGATTTATGTAAGCAAAATGGATGATGCAGGGGTAAAAACAATATTTGAAAAGGAAACCTGCAGGATGGTTCGAGGAGAAATGGTGTTGTTGAAGGGAGTTTGGTCTGGAACTCTGTATAAGGTACAAGGAAGCACTATTACTGATGAGTGTAATAGTTCCATTGTTCCTAATATTGGATTTGAAGAAGAAAGAACTCCTATAGTCTCTGGATAAAAGGTTATGATGTGGCATCAAAGACTCGGGCATATCGGAGAGAAGGGTCTTCGACTACTACACAGTAAAGGTATGGTTGAAGGTATTTCTAACTACTCTATGGATTTTGATTTCTGTGAACATTGTGTATATGGGAAGTAGAATCAGGTTAGATTCCCCTATGGTGCAACGAGAGCAGAAGGAATTTTACAGTTAGTTCACAATGATGTTTTTGGACCTGCGTTGATCCCATCATTGGGAAAATCTATGTACTATGTCTCATTTATAGAGGACTTCTCGAGGAATACTTGGATATATTTCCTCAAGAATAAATCTGAAGTCTTTATAAGTTTAAAGAGTTTAAGGCTCTTGTTGAGAATCAACCAAAGAAAAGAATCAAGGTGTCGAGGATGGATAATGAAGGAGAGTTCTATGGGAATGTATTTGAGGAATTATGTAAGAAGTGTGGTATAGCAAGGCAGAAGACTACTCCATATACACCTCAGCAGAATGGAGTTGCAGAAAGAATGAACAGGATGTTGATGGAAAAAGAAAGGTGCATGCTCAGTGGTGTCGGGTTAGGGAAATAATTCTAGGCAGAGGCAATGGGTACTGCATGTTACCTAGTCAACAAATCACCCTCATCAGCATAACCCCTTGTATTCAAAGAAAAAAACAAGTGGGAGAATGTTGGGTATGTGTTATATTCTTTGCACGAATCACATTTTTACCTCGGGAAATGTGTCGCATTTCTCCTCATTTTTCGTGTTGCCTCGATTTTTGTGTCCATTATTGGATGGTTTTTCGACACTTGGTATTTTGTCGATGGTTTTCTATTTCCAGTTAAGGAATTAGGTTTGTTGACTAATCGAGGTCATTGGGTTAGGGTTTTGGATGTCGTTGGCTCCTATATGCATATTGCATTGTAAACAATGTATCACTACGCATGAATATAGAATATGTTGGTTTTCCCAGTTTGGGTTTCCAGGGAAAAATCTCTGTGTAATGTTTGTATTTGCCATTGTTATTTTACTTAAAATTTGTTTGAAATAAATATTGTACAAGGTTAAAATCTACAGTGAGGAGAAGATGTCTTTGTTTTCTTCCACGACCTTATCCACTTGCTTCTACTGTGTGGAGAGACTTGTCGTGGAGGCCATGGATGTGGTTGCAACCTTCCTCTCACTCTAAGCGTGAATCATGAAGAAGAAAAACTTCTTGGTCTAAGAGATGACCTTCCGGCATTGCTTGGGAGAGATCAAAGAAATGACAGTAGATGAGAGTACCTCTGGTATCCTATATAATCTCTTGTCCAAAGTAATAATAACACTATGAGGCCTAGACTCATATACAACATGACGTTTACATAAATAAGGTTGGCCCAAAAGAATGTCACAAACTTTTAGGGGGGCGACATCACACAATACCTCATCTTTGAAGGGATTGATATCGTAGGCCAGGCGACACTGTTAGCTGACGTGAAGATCTCTCCCTTGGTGGAGTCATCTGATGGTGTATGGTTGCGGGTGTTGTGATGCCGGCAGAGCCAACCGCTTGATGACCTCTGCTGAGATGAGATTTGTCTAGCTACCACTATCAACGATGAAGTGTAGCAGAGTACCCTTCACCCACATCTGTGAATGAAAGAGGCGCTCTCCTTCCTCCGGTTCATCAGGTTCGTCGAGCTGGACCTTGGTGGTGGTAGAAATGGTGGCATTAGGTTTTGCATTAATGATCTATCTCCTTTTTTCTGGTTTTGAATCTGATTCTGAGCCTACATATGATTCAGAGGCTTTCACCTCAGCCACCAATGACTGCTTTGATTTTCATTCAATGGTGTTATGTCAGGGGCTCTTATGGAACTCGCACCATTTCCTAGTGTCTTTCTTTGTCTTCCCATTGTCCTTCTTTGTTTTCAGTTTGGACTGGTTTTCCTGAGGCTACCCATCCTTGCTTTCCCCTTTTTTATATGGGTTGGGGCCGCCTTTTCCTTGCTTTTACTGTGAGGGGTTTGCAAACCCAAACTGTCACGTCTTCTATTTAAGATTGTGCTCAATTTTGACAGCATATCGATAGGTCGTGCCCAAGGATGAAATGTCCAGAAACTCCATTTCTATCTGGATGTATCTATGCAGATCATAGCGGTACTTGAGCACCAGATGTCGCTCATAGTATTTGATACCCATCTTGGTGCACAAAGTATGGAAGACATTGGTGAAATCTGGCACTATTTTGTCCCTTTCTTGTTGCAGTGTGGTCCATCTTGTATATAAGTCGTCATAACTTCCAACATGGTAGTATTGTTCCTTAATAACATCCCTGAAAGAACCCCAAGTGGGTGCAACTACAAATAATGTTGATCCCTTTGTTTCCTTTTTCTCACAGAAATTCTCCCACCAATCTTTGAGATGGTTGATGGCCTTAAGGAGCACAAATGTAATCTTTTCTCTATCAAAAAAGTTGTGGACAGAAAAATACCCTTCTAGAAGGTTTAACCATTTATCTACAACATCCACATCTATTTTACCTTCAAATATAGGAATATAAAAATTGATTTGTACCTTGAAGGGGGTGGCACCTCCATTTGAGGTAGATGTGTCGCATGTCGGCAGTCGTCAAAGGATTTGTGCAAAGTTATCCATCATCTCGTTCATTTGTCACTTGAGAGCTTCCTCAAGAAACATTTTGAAAGGATCTCCTATCCTATCGTATTTCTTTTCTCCCACCATGGAAGGTTTCTTGGGCATGCGAGAGCATTTGTACTCAAGAGAAACAAGCTCAAGACCCAACTCTCTATACCATGACCTCGTCGGGGACATGCACTAAAAAAATGACAAGGAGCAGACTGCTCTGATACCATTGATTCGGATTTATAAGCGGACCAAAATGAAAACACGGATCTATAATATTAACACAGAGACATGGTGAATAATAACATAGATACAATAAAACTTGACTTCTATTAAATAAGAAATGTGTTGAAACTGTATAAGGCAGACTGAAACAAGCTTGCTAGAATGGTGGTAGCTTATCTCTTAGAAGAGATGTGACAATTACACTCATTCTCAAGAAGATGAGTACAATGAGGCTCCAAAATCATTTTTACATCAAACATGAATGTCAAGACCCTAGACATCCAAAAACCTAACCCTAGGAGATGAAGCGCCAAAAGTCATGTGGGCCACGTTGGGGTAAGTTGGTACATCAACTTACCAGGGTCGTAACTTTTGCATACGATCTTCGTTTTAGGCGCACGATAGCCCATTGGAAAGGTCTATCTAAGGACTACACATTATGCTGTCACGCTCTAATTGTGATTATATTGTGACTATGGCGGGCCCAAAAAACATTGTTTAGGGCCTCAAAATGGCCCAGAAGTTTAGGACCCGAAAAGCTAGAAAAAAACTGCCTAGATGAAATCTGTATGTGAGCTAGTTGGAATAGGTGGGTGGCCACCGATATCCACCTAAATCAAGATGGGGTGAAATAAATATGCAACATAATGATGAGGGTGAAAATGTGAGTGAAATTATACATTTAACGTGATTTATTTACTAAAAACCTTTTCATATTAATACTAAAACAAATCAAACACTATAAATTGCATGATTACCATGTGATTACCAATAAGTGGTTGGAAGTAATATTCCCTCTAAGATATTGATGGATTTGGTTTTGACTAGCAACAACCTAATCACACAAACATCAAACATCTAATCATAAATATACTAAGAAGTTTAATTTTATTTCTTTTATAAATAGTTTTTATTTGCATTCACCTTTTTACCCTTTAACCACAACCTAACATATACTATTATACTATTAAAAACTAATAGCATAAATATAAAATTATAAATAACATTTTTAAATTTTGTATGATACAAATCAATATTTAATTATAATTTTAAAATATAACTAATATGTTTCAACCTTAGATGATTTTATTTTTTTTATTTTTTTTAATAATATCATTATTTGAGAAAATTTCTTGAAATATAACATCCATTTTTCAATCAATGTTCCAACAAGATTATTATGATTCATCTTCACAAATAATAATATGATCTAAATCTAAATTAAATTAAAAAAAAAAAATAGATAGGATATTTTTATAAATTTTTTAATACAATTAATATATTATTAAATTTTTTATTTTATTTAAAAATATATATTAATTGTATTTAACTTTTTAATAGGTTTTATATATAATTGTTTGATGTCTGGACATATGTTTTCTTTTAAAAGATTATATATTCAAATCAAAAAAATAAAATATGTATACTTCCATAAATTTTATTAATAAAATTATTAGACTGAAAAAATCTCATAAAACAATTTGATATTTGACTTAACCCTAATATATATATATATATATAAATATATATCTACAACATACCTTATAGCCTTTGTTTTCAACCTTTGAAACATACATTTTATCCATGGACCCTTCATGGAATATGAGAACCAAAATTTTAATGACTTTTTACAGGCAGTAAAACCAAAAAAACAACGAAACAACATTATATCTTGCTACAAAGGTCCCATTCTATCGCATTTCATGTAAGTTAGTGGAGACCATCACACCCTTGTAAAGTTCAGATTTATGAATGAATTAATTATTATATAAAGTCAACATTAATAAAATAGTCACTTTATAATAATATATGTAAAGAATAAATAATTTAACTATGTTAAATCACTTGTCAAGTTTGAAAATAAAAGCCTAGGAAAAGGTACCTTTGAATAGATACATGTGCACACTATTTCAATGCATAGGTTACCCCCTGCAAATATTCACATGCACCAAGGGCTTAAATGGACCCCTTGATATCCCAAACAAAAATACAAAATTATGAGTGGGGATGTTGTGCTTCCCATGTTTTGTTGTGTTCCATCTTTTCACCGAGTCTAAGTTGTCATCCACTTCAATAAAGCGGTGACTTTATGTTTTGTTCGCCCATTCATACTTGCCTTCTAAGGACATGAGCACCACCACATTGACCATCAACATCCTAGTCGAGTTGATGACATGATGATGACAAATAAAAATCTTTTCCACATCTCAATATATATAAACATAGGGGTAGTCACAATATAATGCATAATTTTAGTGTGAATGAAGACAATGAAGCTGAGCAAGCTTAAGTAATATAATGCATAATTTTGGTGTGAAGGAAGGAAATGTGTAAAATAAATGTTATATATATAATTAATATTAGTTAATGTATATATGATGATAAATATAAAATAAAGATAATGTGATAATTATTGATGATGATGATGATGATTGTTAATGTCTATTGAGATCAATTTTTATTTATTTTAAGAAAATAAAAAGTTAGGAAATTGTTTGTTTTTCTTTAAATTGTATTTATATGTTTGAAAAAATTGAAGAAAAAATTTCTTATATCTTCATAGTTTTGATTAGTTAAAAGGTTAGGAAGTTGGTTTTATAGAGCACATTGAAGGAAGATGAACATTTGAATAAAACAATTAGATAAGAATTTGAAGGGTTGGAGAGGGAAGCATAGAGTTGAAGAGGATGTTAAGAAGTCAATTGAAGAGAATAAATAGGATAATCATCAATAGAGTGGTGGTAGCTAGTGAGATCAATGTGTTAACCAACCCCATCACATAGAGGAAAGTTGTATAGAGTCGACTAAGAATTAGTGTAGTAAAATGTTGAGAGGGCAAAGTTGGCAATTCATACTCTATGTAATTAACTATTGATAGAACGAGTAGAGTATTAAGTTGATTTGTGTGTTTGGTTTTATAAAGTGATTTGTATAATGTTGGAATGTTCATTACTAAACATGCTTCCATGAGTCCACCAACTTACATGTCATTGCTCAACAAAAAAGAAAGGCATGTATGAATTAGACACACCATTCTTCAACTATGTCATGACATGTTTTAGAATCATTATTACTGCGATCATCGTTTCTCTTAAATAAGTAGCATCTTACATATTTATTATCATAAATCCTATCTCTATTAAACTATACAAATTGCCTATATGTTTACTACAAAACTCAATACATTATCTTTTTTATATGTAAATGTGGACTACCCATTACAATACACAATACAAATATCCACTTTAACATATATATATATATATATATATATATATATATATATATATATATATATATATATATATTACAAACCGCTTATCCACAAATAAAAAATTGCTAATTAAAAATAGGATAATCTTAAAAACCCTAAGCAATCACATTAAATTAAATTATTACAATATAATAATCAATAAGCATTTGAAAATAATATTCCCTCTAAACACTAGCTACACTTTACTATCAACAAAATAGTGAAACAACCCTTTTCCATAAAGAAAATTAACACAATTATATTATGGCATATAATTTTTTACATATCGAACAATCGGGCGCTATTAGGAAATAGCCCACCACAAATTCCAGCCGGATATATCCTCCATCCATTCTAATCTAAGAGTTGCTTATCAAAATATATGGAGCCTACTCCAGATCTGTCAAAAATGTAATTGTCCCAACACAGGACTCAATAAAAGATATTACATCCAATTGCTAAGTTCCAGGGATATATAGCACCAAATAAACAACAAAAAGACTCTGAGAAATCCGACCAAAAAAAAGATCAGAAGGATATACAAGTTAGTAACCTCCATCAATAAATATGGATGATAGTTGTAGAAACCTCTCGACCATCAATCCATTTATAGATCACTAGCTTTCCTTCCTGATCTGATAGAGCTCTTTTAGATTGATCATCTGCATCTCTGTTGTACTCACGGAGAATGTGATAGAAGTTTAATTCATTAAACTTTTTCTTTAATAATATGATCCTCCTTTTCCAACCTTCCAATGAACATACCTCAAGTTTTCCTTTTTTGCATAACCAATTTATAATAACTAAGGAGTCACCAAATATATGGAGCTTTTCAAGATCAAAGTGTTTTGCAAGTTGGATAGTTGCCCAAGCTCCCATTAACTCTGCCTTTGTATTTGTACCCTGACCGCAGTTCACATGCCATTTATAAAATAAAGTTTTTGATATTTTTAAAGTCCCTCCTGCTCCACAATTCCTTCCATCGCACTATGTCGCTCCATCAAAAAATGCTATAGGGAAGTCAATGTTTTCCAAGTTCATACAAGATATGGAGCGAACTTTTTTAATCTGTATGGGTTGTTTGTGATAGAAACTTAAAGTTTTAATAGCGACAGATGTAAATGATGCCTCATTTCCCTCGAAGATGGCCTCATTTCTGGCAATCCAAATGTTCTAGCAAACAACTGCCGCCAAACTGGGGTTACCTGTTTTAGCCTCAATCCATATAGTCATTCACTCGCAAAGGTTTTCCCCACTCCAACAATGTGTTATTCTTAAATGTCGAAATAAAGTATCCCAAACTGCCTTTGTGAAAGAGCAATTTATGAACAGATGAGTAATGTCCTTTGACTCCTTTTTACATAGGATGCATCTTCCCAGTCCACACGAGCCCCTATGCAGGAGATTTTCCCAAGTCGAAATTTTATTATTAGTCGCCAGCCAAAAGAAAAGTTTGATCTTTTGTGGAACATCCCATTTCCATAAATGAATCTTCCAGCCAGTTACCCAAGGATAATTTTGAGTTGTTTGGATAGCCTCATAGAAATTCTTCACCGAGACAACACCCGATGAGTCCCCACCTGTCCAGAAGAGTTCGTCATCTTCATCCGAGAGTATCACTCCARCAACCTATAATTCTCGGCAGAAAAGTCGCCATTCATTGGAAAGATCTCCAGATAAGCCCAACTCATTACTATCTTTCCAATTGGATAAAAAAGAATTTAGTCCCTGGTGTGTCCATGCCTGAGCTAATAAGGAAATATTTTTTTGATGTAGTACTTCTAACARGTTTGATGATAGAAAAGAGGAGGGCCCGAGGCCCAGGATATTATCCCTACCCAACGAAACAGCAATACCTGAACCAGGTTTCCACCTGATCCAATTTGTGATAAGATGAACCGATTTTAAAAGGTTGGACCAAATCCTGGAGACGGAATTGTGTTGGAAAGTAGTCGATCTCAACTAGTTGCTTAATGTACTATGAGGGAAGTATTTCTCTTTTAGAACTCTGTGCCATATACCTGGTTTAGAAACCGCTCTCCATAATGTCGATGTCGCCAAAGCCTTGCCAAAGGAGAAAATATTATGAAGCCCCCAACCACCCCTTTTTTTTGGTCGAGCCAATAGCTCCCACTTACAAAGATGTAGGTTTATTTTCTCTCTGTTCCCACTCCACAGAAAACTATATAGAATGCTCCTTAATTTATGAAGAATAGATAAAGGGATCACTGCCAAAGAAAGCCAGTAGATAGACTGACTTTCCAATATAGATTTGCATAATATATACCTCCCTCCCAAGGAGAGCCATCTATAACTCCATTGATGTATCTTTTTCTCAACCTTTTTTAGGAGCCATCTCCAATCACTATTTTTTTGAGCCCCTGATTTCAAATAATATCCCAAATACTTGAAACCACTCAATAAATCAGAAAAGTTGTAAGGCACGGTATTTTTAAAGACTATTAATTCTGATTCAGCCAACCCCGAGAAATGTATAGTTGATTTTGTAAAATTCACTCTTAAGCCCGAGACTTTGCAGAAAAGATGAACGATTCTTTCAATTTCCTTCCATTCCACTATTGATGCTTTTGTCAGAATTAGTATGTCATCAACAAAAAATATGTGTAAGATTTTAGTGAGCCTAGCTACCTTGATACCACTTAACAAACCTTGATTTTGACTATTTTTTAATAACAGGCTCAAGCTTTCCATCACCATTATAAATAACAATGGAGAAAGAGGGCAACCCTGATGAAGACCACGACCACTTTTAAAAAAATCAATCGCCTCCCCATTAACTAAAATAGCGAAATAAGTTGATTCTACACATGACAAAACCCAATTAGTCAATTGCGTACCAAACCCTACATGAATGAGAACCATTCTGAGATAATTCCAGCTGATGCAGTCATATGCCTTTTGTAAATCCAGCTTTAATAAAAGTGCTTTTTGTTTATTCTTCTTAATACTGTGAATGCATTCATGCGTTGTACCAATTTCATCTTGTATCTGGTGCCCTTCCAAGAAACCCAGTTGTTCCTCTGATAGAAACTTCGATAAAATCGGTTTTATTCTATTCGCTATCACCTTTGATATCACCTTATAGACCAGATTACACAATGAAATAGGCCTAAAATCCCCAAACTATTGTGGCTTATTAGTTTTAGGGATCAGTGCAATAAAAGTAGAATTTATACTACCTGCTATGCGGCCCGATAATCGAGTCTCTTCCACCAGGGCTAGTAGATCATTACCCATAATTTCAAAAAAATGTAGATATAATTCTATCGTCCATCCATCGGGCCCAAGGCTCTTTTCTTTTTAAAAAAGTTTTCGAATAGTTTCTAGTTCAGCCGGAGTAACAGGTTTATATAATTCCTCAGCTTCACTTCTATCCACCATCTTTGGATAATTTCTTATCACATGTACCTGCTCTTCCGTTGATTCATCCACTGGAGGCATGAAGAAATCCTTGAAATATTTCATTGACTCGACCGCGATTTCTTTCTGATTTTTGTGTATATTCCCTGCACTGTTAGCTATTTTTCAGATAAATTTATTATTTCTCCTTTGAGTGGAAAATTGGTGAAAAAAATTATTATTCTGGTCTCCACTCTTTACCCAAATAGCTTGACTTTTACTCCTCCAAGCCTCCTCCTGTTCTTTTAATAATTAGTTTCTCTCGGATTCTAGATATATAATGTTTTCTTCTGCCTCTCGAGAGACTCTATCACCCTCTTTCCTTTGTAATATCTGATTTATGTTTCTTTCAAGATCATTCAATTTTGCAGAATCCCGAACTTTTTTTTCTTTTATCCATATTTTAGTAGACACTTTTAGATCCTTCAATTTCCATATGAATCTTCTCTGACAATTGTTCTCCTGCAAGTATTTCTGGTCGCTCCACAGAGTTTCTACTAATGCATTAAAATCCTTTTCTAGAAGCCAATTAGTATGAAATTTGAAAGGATAATTTATGTGTTTAAAAGAATCCTCCAATTGTAATAAGATGGGAGAGTGATCCGACACAAATGGGTATTCAACCCATGTCCTATGCAATTTGACCTCCAAAATCAGAGCCTCTGAAATAAGATACCTATCCAACCGATTGGCAATGGCGTCCAGACCCGCGCGACCATTTCTCCAAGTTGGAACAATCAAATCAGGTTTTATATCCATAAGCTTATGATCCTAAACCAAACTATTGAAAAAACCGTCTAAAGAGCCTGAAGAAGATGATCCTCCCCAAATTTCCTTGGAAGATAAAGTAAAGTTTAAGTCACTTGCTATCACCATATTCCTAAGTGATAGGAGGCCACTGCTAGCAAGCGAAGTCCAGAATGCCTTTCTCTCTGAACATGGACCATAGATATTCAATAGATTATAATTTCTTTTGGATGCTTTATTAATACTTGACAAGAGAATCCCACCACATGTTAGAAACAGATAAAAATTGCAAAGAGAAGGGTCCCAAGCAATGAGAAATCCTCCAAAAGACCCCACAACACTCACTGCACAAGTTACCCAAGTAGGACATAACTTAATCATAAAATTTCGAGCCTTTTTTTCACTTACCAAAGTCTCTTGTAGGAATACAATTTCAGGATGAGTTAAATCCAAACAACGCCTGAAAGAGGCAGCCTTTAGGGAGCCACCTACCCCTCTTATATTCAAGAAAAAACAAATCATTACTTCGCCCTAGCAAGGGCTTTCACTGCTCTAAGCACCCCACTTTCAGCAGTGGATGGATCCACTACTGCGGAAGAAATGACATTCTCTTGTTGTTTTTTCCTAGTACTTCTCGTTTTGATGGGAGAATACTCAATCCCAAGGCCTCGGGACTAGGCATAGGTCTTACTAGGTTCAGTATCAATAGTTCTCACTTCATCCGATTCACCAGGAATACCAGAGGGAGAAACCAACCTATTCCCTAGAAAAGTTGGAAGCGGTATCGGATCACTAGTATCCCGCAAATAGGGGATAAGAGAATTGAGAACAATTGAGAGTGTGGACTCTCCCTCCTCTAATTCTTGATAACCCGGCACACAAAGCCTATTAGCCGAGCCAATAGGAGTCCCCTGTACTACTTCAGCAAAAGATGGAGAGATAGCGCAAACATTTCCCCCACAGAGACCGACACAACTATAGATTCATCAGGTAAGGCAAGCAGTTCAGTTGGAACAATAAGAGGAGTAAGGACAGGTTGAGGGGATCCCTGTCTTCCACATAAGGGACTAGTTGAGGAAGGGGAATCCGAAGGGTTAAGGACAGATATCCCCCTATTACCCCCTTGAATCTCTAAATCCACAAAATGTGTAAATTCAACTGTTGAGGAACAGTCTAACATTAAATTTTCCATCAAAGATAAGGAATTAAAAAGATTTGGACAGAACTATGCTAGCTTACCTGTTAATGTATCCAGTCGCTCTGGTGTCAGGCTAGATTCCTTCTGCAAGTGATCGAAAGCCATCCAAAAGAATTTATCTCTTCATCTTCTTCTCACCAGTCCCGGTGTAAAGAAGTATCCTCTGATACTTCTACTTCCACCCTACCCTTACAAGACTTCCGCAGGTGTCCCGTTTCATGGCAGTAGCTACAACGGAATGGAATTCCGAGGCAATCCAGTTTCTGCACTATTCTCCGACCTCGCCAGTCTATCTCCATGATTTCTGGTAAACCCTCATGGTTATTACTCTCTACTAGGATCTCACCCATTTTCCTAGAAGGTGCCTTCATTACCGTCGTCGAAAGAGACAAAAGAACCAAGCGAGTTCCCAATCGCCTCCATGGCCACCATCGTCCACAAGTTTAGGGGTAAGCCTGGGAGTAAAACCCACAGGTGGTGTTTTTCAAAGTACTCTGTGTCTAGATTAAATGCCAACCTCCATCTCTTTATCATTAAACTGCTTCTACCCACTACCCATCTCTTAGCCAGTAATATCCCAGTATCTTCAGGGGTTTTGTAGATAAACCCATACCAACCCTTTGTCAGAAGTCTTATTTCAGGGGAGTACCCTAACTCCTTCTTCCAAACATCGTCCACCCACTCTAGGAGATGAACATCACAGAGGTATTTATATGACAGCCTGCCTACCAGTCCACAAAGGGCCAAAGAACAGGTCTCGGCTAGACCAATGTCTGAGCCAAGGACCATTTTGTGAAACCCTTTCTTAGGTTTCCACAAGCGCCGACTGTACTCCTGGCCCTCAAAGGCCTTACTAGTCGAGTTATGTCTCTTGTTACTGAGCGTTTCTTTTTCCTTCGCTCCCCTGTTCAGATAACCAGAAGTTGGTGAGAAAGATAAACTATGACTAGAGGTCGCCTGCTCAATACTGGGAAAAGAGAAAGTACTCCTCGAAAAATGAGCAGAGGAAGAAGTAAATGGTCTCTGCTGGAGAGATGGAGTCTTATTACAAATATTAAAATTCTTTACCATCGAAACGTCAAGTTCGAAGAGACCCACATCCTTCCAAGCAACTTCATCTACCACATCCATCAACTTGCTGACGTTCTCGTCAACAAGTGGAGGTAGCCCAGTGGTCATGACTTACCACCTAGACTCTACCACTGTCAAGACCATAGAACAATTAAAGAGAAAGGACAAAGCACAGGGCACTCCGAATCTCAAGGGATTGACATTCAAAATATTTGTTTATAATGTTACATTTGAATTCAAACACTTACATATTGTATTGTACATGTGCAAACATTTACATTTTATTTTCAATTTGAGTGTCTTGGTCCCATACACTTACATATTGTACATGTGCAAACATTCACATTTTATTTTCAATTTGAGTGTCTTGGTCCCATACACTTACATATTGTACATGTGCAAACATTCACTTTTTTTGTTTTCAATTTGAGTGTTATGGTCCCATATAAAGCATCAATTATCATTCTTTTGTTATAAATCACTTAATGTTTTGCTCAAACATAATTACATTTTTTAACGATTTTCAAATAAATATGTATTGCAAATAAATTTAAAGTTAAACTATTTACAATAAATTTTCATTATTCTCTATTTATATATATATATATATATATATATATATATATATATAAATTAAAAAAAAAAATTCCTTAAATTTTATTTACGTCAATCTTTTATAAATTAAAAAAGATTTTTGAAAAAATATAAAATTATTACAATTTCTTAATTTCTATTCATTTTCACATTCACATCCACCTTCCATCCACATCTACCTTCCATAGGTTGAAAAGATCTTGCAAAATCATTAAGATCAAAGACAAAAACATACTTTTCCTTAAAAAATAAATTCATTAGTTTTAATTTTAATTTTAATAAATTATTTAAATACTTATAATTTGCTATATGCTAAGATATAAGTTATAAGGAATTTATGTATTAAGAGTACATTTATTTTTGAAAAGGAGGCACACTGATGTGTATAGGAGTTATAACATTGACTTGAGACTAATGTATCTTTCACAAAACTTTATTTTTATAAGGAATTTTATCTATCCACACATTTTAATAAAAGGAACATCAAATGAATTCTTACCATAAAAATATGGTAGTATACCGTTTGTAATGAGAAAGTTAGAAGAAAAACAGATATTAAGAATTATTAATCAGATATTAATAAAAAATGAGAATTAATATTGTTAGATTAATTAAAAAAATTATTATTTTAGTGTATAAGTTTTAATTGTTGATTATAAAAGTTGTTTCTAGCTATTTCTATCTATAATAATAGATGGAGTGTCCACTCCAAACTTCTTAAATTTGGAAAACTCACATATAATTAAATCTCTAGACTCACAAAATTATTATTTTTAATATAAATATGGATTCACATCCTCAAATACTTTTATTACATCTTAATTCAACAGTGTTAGTAATTAATATTTTTAATTTATTAATTTAAAATTATTTTTATGAAATTTCATTAAAAATGTCAACTTTATTTTGTTTTTAATTAAAAAAAAAATCATAAAATATTTGGGACACTGTTAAACTTACATTCTGCTGATTAGAACTAGACATTTAAAATAGAATCTATACCCAAAGGGTCTCTAATAATTAAAAGCATTGGAAAAACTTAGAGAATATTTGAACTTTTAAAAGGACAAAGCAAGATAATATCTCGAGTCCCAAAGTCAACCCTGAACCGGTAAAAGTTGGGGGGCGCAAGGCAGTGGCCAGTCAAACAAGACAAGTAACCGCCACCCGGAATTCCGATCCGCCGGTCGCCGATTCATTTTATTTATGTATTGTGGATTTTTGCTAAGGCTAATCACAGCGAAACTATCGCTTACCATTACCATTTTAGCTAGTGAATTGACCCTGGTCAATGGTGGAGCTGTCTGTCCGATCTAATTTCCAGAAACTTATGGGATTTCTGTGTATACCCGCATTTATAAGGATGTAATTTAATGAATGCTTATTGGGTTTATAGTGTTTATCACAGATTTTTATTGGGCTAAGACTCTAGAGTATACACAACAGATTGTATTTGGGTTTATAGAATTCATTACAAAATCGGATTGGGTTTAAAGAATTTAGTACAAGCATGGGTAATTGGCGGCGGATAACGCGTGAAATTGTTGGAGTTTTCGTTGGGTTTGACTAAATCTTGTTCAGCAAGGAAGTGCGTGGGTATCTTGGGGTTATTGGGTTGAAGGGATTTATGAACAATCAGGGTAGTTCGGTGCAGAGAATGCGAGAAATTATAGATATTTGTTTGTTTCTGCACAAATTTATTGGTGGGTTTGTTGAGAATTGAGTGAGGAAGCGGGGGAATTGAAGGATATTGGATTTGATATGGTGTGAATTCCGATTGTGGGGTTTAAGGTACTTGTCATTACAGATTAATTGGATGTGATGGAACACGAGACGTGTTTGCAGTTTTTCTGGTTTGATTGAATAATGGGACAAACAATGGCGGATTCAGAGAGAACTGCAGTGCAAGCTGTGGAGGCTCTGGGGCGAGGCTTTGATTTCACTAACGATTTCAGGCTTAAGTTCTGCAAGGGGAATTCAAGGAGCCGATTGGTGGTTTTGGAGGAGAAGAAAAAGCGAGATATTGTGATTCCCGGAGGCCCGTTGATACAAAATGTGTCCACAGACATCAAGTGTGATAAGGGAGAACGGACCAGATATAAGTCTGATATTTTGGAATTCAATCAGGTACCCTAAATCTGCTAAAAGCCATTCATGTTTATTATAAATCCTAGCTTTAGGTTCAGATGTCAACATCCAGATGAAAATATACTTCCCAAATAGACCAAATTTGAAAGTCTATAAAAAAGATAAAGTGCCCAAATGGCATCTATCCAACTCTGAACGCTTACCCAACTCCTTTACTTATTTTGGGAAAACGTGAGTTAGATTACAGAAGTACAAAAACCCAAGTCTTAGTTTATGGCTAGGCTGCAATTTTTTTAATTATCTCAAAAAGGGAAAAGTTTAACAATAATGTTTCTTGAATGTTTAATGAACAGATGTCTGAGCTATTCAATCAGAGGTCCTCTTTACAAGGGAAGATCCCCTCTGGCGGCTTCAATTCTCTGTTTGGTTTCAGTGGGTCCTGGTTGCAAGATGCTACAGAGACCAAACACCTGGCCTTTGATGGCTATTTTATTTCTCTATATCATCTGCAGCTTACAAGGACGCCACTCGTCCTCAAGGAAGAAGTCAAGTCGTCTGTTCCTTCCAATTGGGATCCTGCAGCCCTTGCCAGGTTTGTGGTTCGGCTCTTATTTCCTTCTAATTGCAATGCTTCAATTGTCCAAATCATTATGAGTTAAGAGAAAACAATTAGTGGCTTAAGGTGGGTTTTGTTTTCAAATGGTAAACCCAAATAATAGCCAGTGTTTTATCATCTACATGAATTCAATCTCAACACCTTGTATATATTTTGGAGTAGAGGGTTTTGTCCAAAAATCCGAATCTTGGAATTTTGTTGGGAAGGTGCTCATTGGTAAAAGAATAGCTGTTAAGATTTATCTTGGTGCCTAGAGAATCACATAGATTATCGTTGATTACAATAAAGAGATAGATGGCGTTAGAGTCTGTTCAACGCTGTTTGTTTGAATGAAGAAAATATGTGTGTTTCCTCGTGTAGGTTTATTGAAACTTTTGGAACACACATTATTGTGGCCGTGGCAATTGGAGGTCAGGATGTGGTGTTTGTAAGGCAGAGTCGTTCCTCCAGTATTCCACCTGCTGAACTTAAAACTCATTTGGAAAATCTTGGAGATCAATTATTTTCAGATGGCCGTAGCCTTTCTCCCTTGCGTAATAATAAGAGAGAAAGCAGACAGAAGGTAAGGTTCTGAATGTGTTCTTGAGTTCCACCCATTACTTTTCCGAAGTTCCACTCATTAATTGTTTTCTATCAAATCCCACTTAAGATGGTTGCATCTCAATGATTTCAAAATATTCAACATTCAGGTTCCAGAGGCTTTTAGCAACATTTTACAGTCTACAAATCCTGTGCATGTGGGCAGAGTTTCTACCACATCCAGCAAGGATGTAAGTAACGGGTTCCCTCTATATCATAATTTTCATTGCAGATGCCCTTTGTACATTCCATTCAATTATGATCATGATTTTAAGGTGCTTTATGTAGAAGTTGTGCTGGATTGTAGATGGAAACAATGCTATTTTGCAGTAGGAGAACATGCCCAAGCTCAAAATTCTTTCTTCATTTGCATCTAGTTAATGAGAGTAAATTGGGGAGAGCAGTTATATGAACAAATGTGATTGGCATCATTACTTTCTCACTAAACTCGATACGAATGTTGCAGGGATTGACAATCGTTTGCTCTAAAAGGGGTGGATTTATAGATTTACGCAATCACGGTGACTGGCTTCATACTGTACCCGTCCGTCCAGATGCAATACTTTTCTCACTAGTTCCCATTACATCCCTTTTGACAGGGGTTGTTGGCAGCGGTTTCTTAAGTCATGCTATCAATTTATACCTTCGTTGTAAGTGCTGTTTGAATAATTTAAGCATATGGATTTTGAACTTTTTATTATAAAATAAGGGTAGGATTTAAATGTCTTTGTGAAGAAACACGAGCAGAATAGAGTGAGATATAGCCTCTGTAGGCATGTGTATCAAAAGGCTATCACAGACCTTAGAAAAATTTAAATCTTTGCCCCAATCCTATGAATCCCACTCTCTGCCTGACAGCTCATACAGATGGCAGGAATTATGGCTGTGTACAAAGTGAGATCAGGGCATAGCTATCCTAACAGTCCCTCTGAAGATTATTTCTTCTATATTAGCTTTTATTTCCTCAAGAATGGTGGAAGATACTAGTATATACGTAATACTTATTTTTTTATATTTGCTGGCCAACCTGGTTTGTTTTAGCTCTGGGAGGGACTTTTCAAATCAGAATTTGCTCCGAACTGGGGGTCACTGTGTAATAATTGCAGTCTGCCATGAATTTGAGAGCCTTGTTAAATAAACAAGCAACTAACAATTTCCATAACATCTAAACAGGTTACAGGAAATGTTTTCAATGTTTACCTAGCCAGCCATTAATGCACCAAATCAGGGGCATGAAGATTTTATCATTCTTTGAATATAATAGAGCCAGCAACCAGAGTTGGTGATTGCAATATTGTCATTCATTCCTTTTTTTCCTTTTGGGGTCAAATGAATTTGATAAGACCATTTATTCTCTCTAACAAACTCTTCATTTTATGGTTCTTTGCCTTTCCCATTTAAATATATGCTCAAAGTTCAATACTCCCACAGTTTGACTTTGATTAAGGGTCAACATATATTCTATTCTGTACCTTTCTTCTGCTATAGGTTTGACTCTCATGGACAAATAGGTACTATGTATAAATCTAACTTACACACGATACGGGTTAGCATATAAGAGGAATGTGATGTCCGACTCATTTGAGTTAATTTCATTTTTAATCTTTATTTACTTCTGCAGACAAACCATCCATTGAAGACTTGCAGTATTTCTTGGAGTTCCAAGTTCCTCGGCAATGGGCCCCAGTTTACAATGAACTACCACTTGGACCTTCTACAAAAAGAGTATCCTGTCCTTCATTACAGTTCAGCTTTATGGGCCCCAAACTTTATGTTCGCACAATTCAGGTATCTCCTCTTTATCTCTTAATTCATCTGAAATGACAAAACTCATTTATAGTTTCACACTTAAGATGTCACATTGGAAGTCCATCCTTGGCCTTTTCTGGTAGATCGAGTCAGATAATATATTGCATAATGATTTTGTGAAAAGCATCAATAAATTCCATCACAATAGTGCCTCTTAGAGAGAATGCACAGCAATTTAAGAATGCTCCTGGTTCACATACCTAAGTTTGTAGTTCTAAACTTTTCAAGTGACTTATATCAATATATACAGGTTTCTGTTGGTAGAAGACCTGTAATTGGGTTACGGTTGTATCTTGAGGGAAAAAAGTGTAACCGGTTGGCTATACATGTCCAGCATCTTTCTAGTCTCCCACGGGTTCTTCAGCCATTCTGGGATGAAACTGTTTTTTCCGAGCCATCAAGGTGGCAAGAATCAGATGAGGAGGACAGCAAGTACTTTGAGCCTGTTCAATGGAAAAGCTACTCGCATGTATGCACAGTTGCTATCAAATATGACCCTGGCTGGGATCAAGGAGCAGGTGGTGTCTTTGTTGTGACTGGTGCACAACTTAAAGTGAGAGGCAGCTGGACTAAAAGTGTTTTGCATCTGAGGCTGCTTTTCACTAGGCTACCAAACTGTAGCATTCAGAAGTCTGTTTGGGGTCATGCACCTGCTGTTTCACAAAGATCAGGATTCCTTTCAACGCTCAGCTCCACTTTTTCTACATCAACACCCCAACCAAAGCCAGTACCAGTTGTGCTGAACTCAGGTATTTATCCCGATGGTCCGCCTGTTCCTGTACGATCTCAGAAGCTTCTAAAATTTGTAGACACTGCTGAAGTTAGCAAGGGACCTCAGGACATGCCTGGGCATTGGCTGGTTACTGCAGCCAAACTGGATATTGACAGAGGCAAAATATCTTTACAGGTCAAGTTTTCTCTTTTGAATTATGGTGGTGAGCGATCACCTACTTCTTGTGGAAGATTTTAGGGGTATTGCTTTTATTCCAAGTTCACTTCCTATCCTCATCCATAGCAGAAGTACAGGCAAATAGCTGTAAATATTCCTATTCAAGATAGCTCTCAATTCTTTTAAATTTTCATGTATAATCTTGAAGAATTCTAATGATCAGTTGTTTAGTGTACCGCAAAAGTGAGAGTATTCACAACTTACAAGTATAATTCAAATGGCATATACCAGGTTTTTCATGTAAAGCTGAAATATTCTTTGTTGAGACAATTTCTTTGAAAACAGAAAGGCACTTAATCAAAGCACATCTCACTGTGACATTTTAATATGACAAGACAATAATAATACAACTACTTTCTGTATACAAGTCAAATGTAAGGACAGGATGCTCGGGCTTAAACAAACTGTTAGTGCCCAGAAATAGACCTGTTCTGATCTAGTTGCATTTGAGCCTTAAGGAAGTCTGAGGGATGGGAGAGGCAGGATGGAACTCACATGTTAATACATCTATTGGTGTATCTCGAGAGTGCACAAGGATCTTCTACTCTTACAAAGATTACTCAGACATGGTTAGCGAGAATAACCAGATAAGAAACACTGCATTTTGATATAAGAATGTGCATTTGACAACACTTGTAATATCTTATTGTAGTATCATTGGAGTTCATCCCAATCATTACCTTGAAAACTCCTCACACCACAATCTATAGTAATCAGTGAATCACTGTTCAAACCTCAGGTTGGCTCTCATGAGTCGCACCTTAACGGAAAATTACATTGGCTTCTTCTAGCCTGTCTCATTAGTTGGCTGCCAATTGAACAACTGCTCCTTAGGTATTTCGTAATTGATTTTTACATCTTATCATTACATCACTCTTGCCTCGGATGTCTCTTATTTCAAGCTGCAAGGGGTATTCCGGCAATTACAACCCAATTTCCATCCATGTTCTGCAATAATCCTCCAATTGGTTGTAACTAGATTCCATATTCTGTAGCAATAAATACTGATCATAAAACATGTATGTTTCCTGTCCACTGTATCCAGTTCTAGACCCCAGCCATATGTTCTTCTGCGCTCAACTCCTTTGAAACTTGTGGCTACAACAGTACGAAACAATTCTGCTATCACTGTACCGATAATGACTGCTTTATCTCTAACTTTTTACTGGGTAAAGATTTCAACTTTATCAAGAACCTGGAACCTTACCAGTGGGTTTAAACTTTCAAATTGTCAATCTCCACAGCATTTTAAGCATATCATGTCCACATAGTAAAATGCTATGCTGATAGGAGAACTAGGGTTATAATTATGACCTGTTGTTTGCTCCCTTTCAATTCCATCCTTTGTTTGTTTCACCATTCTGTTTAGCCATATATTCTTCTTCCAGGTTCTTGATCTTTAATTGATTTTAAAGTCTTCCAATAGGTTCCCTGGGGCATCCAAGACCTGCTATGTTCTGTTTTCACTATTCATGCAAGCCTCTGCTGTAAATTTTTCAGCCTTACTGAGTTGTATAGTGATTTCGAAGAGTCGGTATAAATTTTGATCGACCCTTAATGCCTTGTGTTCCTAGTTTCAAGCTATCCACCGAGAAGGCAGTTTCCTCCAAAATGCTCATGGAAGTACTATATTTCTCATCTTCAAATGTATCATTGGAAACCAACAATTGAACAAAATCTTGACTGCCTGCAGCGTATCTCAAGCATCAGCTCCTTAAGCTCTCTGCTTTGCAGCTTCCTATCTCGATTAGATCCAATAATTGTTAGATTTTCTAAACCATGGCTAGCAAAGAAGCAAAACGATAATGAAGCAAAGCGATAGCAAAGCAAGAGCCCCAGTATTAGGAAGGAAGCTGGATCCGAGGGAGAAGGTTGGGGGGGTGGGTGGCTAGTCAATCTACAAATAAAAAACCTTGAACTCTAATGAGAGATGTTGCTGGTCACGGCAACATGGGCATTAAAGCCAAAGGGATCGTAGATGGTGGAGGGGGGATTGGAGGCTTTGCATTAAAAGAATTCATAAAATACTAGACTGTTGAAACCTGAAAGCCACTCAAAACTGCTGTTCTAATGATGTTAAAGTCTACAAACACACTGCAGAAAAGTTATGACGGAAACTCACAGGGCTGTCCTAAATCACATCATTACATCATTGTTGTTAAGCAGGAAAAAAAAACAGAATTTACAGCACACTTGCTAAATCACTGTTAAAAGTAAAAAACAGAAACTCAGTTGGTGCACCGTCAAAACCTATCACTGCTTGCTCATTAATTCTGAAATAAAATCTGCTACAGGAAAACAACAGCGAACTAATTCACTGTGTGTTGTTCAGAAGAAGAGTAGGTACAATGAATCTGGACACCTGCACAACACCTTCACTAAAGATGATCTAAGGCATGCAAGCATGCACTCTACCTACTAGACTGCATGTGCCGAATTGAACTTAGACTTAAGCTAAAAATTAGAAAACTGCATAATAAAACTGAAGCTAACACATGCAATTTAATGTGCCCTCTTTTTTTATAACTGAGAAATGGCATGTAAACTGCCTGCACGCTACTGAGAAGAGATCGCTGAAGATAGAATAGCAATCCACTCTTATAACACCAGTTACTCCCTCATAACTAATGTGCCAAATTGCTAAAGAAGTGCACCTTTTCCCCGTTGAAGCGTTCAGATTTGTTCACCAATGTGCCCAGACCTGCAGAAGATGATTCGAGGTACAATCTAGCACTCCCTTTTACCAAGAAAGTGTTCTCCACCAATCCAAGTCTCTCCTTAAACATCTCAAACTTACCCTTGGCCAGGGGCTTAGTCAAGATATCAATGACTTGTTAATCTATCTGAATATACTTTAGAGTAACTGCTCCCTTATGAACCCTTTACCTGAGAAAATGGTTCCCGATGTCAAGGTGCTTGGAGTGGTCATGGAACATTGGATTTTTAGATAGTTTGATACAACTTTGATTGTCATAGTAGACCACTGTGGGCTCCAACATCTCACCTATCAGTTTTACAATCAACTTGCAAAGCCAAATGGCTTCACAACTAGTAGTGCTCGTTGCCCTGTACTCTACCTCTATTGAACTCCATGTCATTGAACCTTATGTTCTACTAAACCAAGGAATCACTCTTAGACCCAACCTGAAGCAACACCCTAAAGTACTCTTCCTATAAAATGCATCTTTCCAGTGAAAATTGACAAATCCATGTAGCATCAATTGAACGTCCCTTGCATATCTCAAACCATTATGAATTGTGCCCTTCAAATGTCGTAGCACATGTTTTGTATCTATCCAGTGAATCTCGGTCGACTCAACCATGCGTTGGCTCAAGGTGCTCACTGAAAACATATATATTAAGGACCAATCAATTGTCTATCCACCAAAGGATCCACCAAATCTAAATCCAAGTTAATCATAGTTACCAACTTGTTGAAAACCCTTTAAAGTTCTCGTATTTTAGAGGTCACATTTAGTGGTCTTTTAATTCTCATTTCAAAAAGTGGTGCCAACAATGACACCCTTTATTATTTAGGGGGGGTGTTAAAATTACAACATTTTGCAACCCTCAAATTAAGAAGTGGTGCCTTAAAATCAACCCTCAAATTGAAAAGTGGTGCCTTAAAATCAACAAATGCCTTAAAATCAACCTTCAAATTGAAAAGTGGTGCTATTAGTAGTATTCTTTTTTCTTTTCAAGGTTAAAATTACCATTGATTTAAAACCATGGACTTAACAATTTGTACCACTGTAATCAAAATCTTAAAATCCATCTCGAAATCTAAAAATGGTGCTTTGAACAACATCCTTTTGGTTTTTTTGAGGTTAAAATAACAACCTATTTGAAACCACAGTCTTAACAATTTGTCCCATTATAACCAAAATCTTAAAATCAACTTTTGAATAAAAGAGAGGTGCTAGCATTAGCACCCTTTGTTACATTGGACGTAAAATTCCAAATATTTGAAAGCATAGTATGAAAAAACTATCATTGTTGCAATCAAAATCGCATTTCTTGCCTCTACTCCACTATCATTTTCTTTTAAAATAATTTTAAAATAAAAATCTAAAATAAACTTTATATATATATATATATATATATATATATATATATATATATATATATATCCCCGAAAAAACGTACTTTCTATTAGGATAATAGTTTGTACATTCAAAAGGCGTTAATGCGCAAACTAGATTTGGTTCAACCAACCAAACACCAATGAGGAGCTCTTGACAGTCATGTAGTTGTGATTGTTGGTTGTGGCCCTTGATTATCTTCTTGATCCAGAGGTCTTTGTTTTCAGTGATGTTTATACCCCATGAAGACTTTACACCTTGAAAGAATGTACACTTCTCCACGTAGGGGACTGGAGGAAAACTTGCCTTGTAAATGTATATTGTAATTTCATAGTAAATTTGGACCGCTTATTATAAGGTCGCAGATCTGACGATAGAAGTTATGTTAGGGTTTTTTTCCCTAGAAGGCAACCCTCTTTTATGAGGGAAAGGTATTGCGACTGTATCATTGCGAATATTGTATTCTGAGTGAGGAGACTGTGAGAAAAGAAGAGGAAGTTACAACGGGTGTGTTATAGGTTGTATTCCTTTATTTGTTGGATAATAATAAAGGACGGTCTGACAATTTCTCTGGTGGACGTAGCCCACACTGGGTGAACCACGTATATTTGTGTCTCTATTGTATTGTGTATCTTCTGTGTTTTATTTTCGCATTTGTTTTATTTTATTTCTCCGCGATCCTGTTTTTCTAACAGTGATAAAAAAAAAGTATCAAAATTACATCATTAGATATGCAACAAAAACATAGTAGCATTAGAGCTAAAAGAAAGATTCCTCGACTCGATCGAGAAAAGAACATCAAGGAATTCTTCCCAAACCAAAACATTGGCAAAAAGTTGGAGTGCCTCTTTAGTAAGGGTGTCAACCTCGGAATTTAGTTCCCATAAGATATGGGAGAAATGAAGTTCATTAAAAGTTCTAGCAATTGTATGTAGCTTCTAACCCAGTTGGAGCATATCCAAATGATGAAGTTGATTCAAATTATTCATCCATCCAATACATATTTTTGACTCACCATAGACATGACAATTATTGATCCTCTTAATTGTCGCCAACTTTAGGAGCCCCAGAAGGGCAGAGAGCTCTACCAAGTTGTTGGTGCCAAATCCAATGTTTCCTTTCCCAAGATAGGAATGTGTTGGAGATATATACAGTGAGAACACAAGCCCACAAGTCTTGTTTGGACCTTGACATGCCCCATCAAAGAACCCCTAGGGCTTGGACTTGTCTATGCACAATGGATTGAACATTCTAAGAATTTTAGTGGTAGGGAGAGACTTATAAAATCGTGCCAGAGCAATAACTTTTTGTGATACTTTCATGAATGGACATGCTTTATTTTCGAATAATCGCTCATTTCGGGCTAGCCAAAATCCCCAAGCGACTAAGAGAGGCAACGCTTTCCATTCAGATAGTCGTGTATTTAAGAAAAAATATTTAAAGTAGTTGGGAATGTTGTCTTTTGCCCAAATCATCGAGATACCTGTGCGTTTCTCCAAATCATCCCAAACCTGTTTGGCGAATTCATAGTGTAGAAAAAGATAAGAATTCATTTCCTTCGCCTGGAAACAAAGTTGACAAATGCCCGGGCCCTGAAAACCAATATTTTGTAATAGATCCCAAGTTAATGCTCGACCTTTGAGGATCAACCAGAACAAGAGGATGGCCTTCGAGGGACTTTTGACATTTCAGATCACTTTATACCACCACGAGGGATTATTGTCCTCGCAGACCATTAAAGAGTATCTAAGCTTGGCAGAGTATGACCCACCGGATTTAGGATATGACCAAGCTAATTCACCGTTGCTCTTTGTTTGATGGATGTGTTCTTTCTGTAAGGTTGAGGTGAAATTAGTTTAGGCGTGTGTCTAGGTGGAATTGAGTTCTAAATATGTGGAAGTGAACCACACTTGAGACCATATGGTCGTCGCCTCCCTGTTAGGTCGTTGCCTCCCTATTAGCCACTTGTTTCAGAGTGTAAATGCCTTTCGTTTTGAGTGACTGGATTAGTCTTGCCCCAAGAAGACACTACCATTGCAACCAACGATCGTGTCAGATCCAATCCTCACCCAGACATCGTTTCCAACCTTCCAAGGAAATTGCCTATTACAGGAAAGGATTGTGATAAATCCCTCCACTATGATGAAGCGGTTGGGATATGCGTGTTCCTTAGACATATTCAATCCACAATTGAGA
>JASDQU010100567.1:453717-464127 GCA_032191745.1 Picea mariana
CACCTCCCAAATAGCACATGCTCTAAATCCAAATGTCATGTCATCAATCAACTCCCAATCAAGTTGAGTTTGTCTCCTTTGACCTTTAGCTTGACTTTGTGCCTTTATTGTGTCTCCAATCTTGTCCCCACATATCTTTTATTTTTTTCCTTGGCTGATTTTTATTGAATTAAAATGACATTTTTGGGTTTTTGAGAGTAAAATCAAATTTGAGTGATGAAAATCACTAATTTTACTCAAATAAGTGGGTACTTAGGTAACATGGGTGCTCTAGGTCCAAAAATGAGCATCCCCATGGCCTATTTGGTGCCCAAATACCACTTTTTTAATGTATCTTTATTTTTTAATTAACTGAAAAATTAAAAAAAATCCTAGGGGGGACTTAATACATTTCCATAAGACTCTAGGAGGATGTTTATCATGGTAATATACATCAGACACTAAGCTTAGATCTATGCTCAAGCCTAACCATGAGCATATACTCCAACGCTGGAGGGATTGAGTGAAAAAACTCATAAATTATAAATCACCTGAAAACAACAAAATATAATTAGTAAGTGAAAAAACACTCCAAAGTATAACTCACGCTTAGGACTTAAGGTGGCTAAGACCTTTTACAAGTTCATCATGCAAACACCTCTTATTAGAATTTTTTATGGAAAATGTAGAGTAACAGGGTGGTCTTTATGACTGGCTGAACTTCTGAACTCTGAATTTTGAACAAGTGATGTTCAGACTTTGGCGGCTCGCTGGAAGTCCATCTCGGTGCAACTTTGATGGATAACAGGGGGATCTTAGATGAATATTTAGGAACACAGATTGCAAGCACTTTCATGTTTACAAGTCTCTAATGAAATCTTATGGTTTGTCTTTCTAAATGTTTTAAACTTTCATGAGCATTTGAAGTTTCCAAACTTATTCATATCTTTTGTTTATGCTTTTATGGTGTGATTCAAGAAGAAGTTGAGTATCCCATTTGGGGAGGCATCATCTTCTTGAATCTTGAGTGCTTTAGTGGTTGCCATTGAAAAGCAGTCCAATAGAGTAAGTGTTATTGGGACATGCTTGGCTTATGTGATTGATCTTGAGTTGATTATTTCTTAAACTTTCATATTTTGGCATCATTGTGTATCTTGTTAATTTGTATCTTATGTATCATCTTGTATCTTTGTAACATTTATCTTTCATTGTATAAGTAGTTGCAATCTTTAGTTTGTGGGGTAGTTCTAATATTTTTAACTTATAACATTTTTGTAATTGAACACCCTCAAACTTAGTTGACCCCTTGCTCAACCTTAGGCACTAGTTTTAGTTGACTTAGGGAAAGGGTTGCTTGTCACTTAGTTAATCTTGCACTTTGCATTCACTGCCTTAGCATCTTAGGCTAGTATTCCCCCAAGCCTTTTAACAAATTAAAACCAACTCCTAGAACTTTAAAGTTAAATCAAATCTAGTAACTAGGGTCTACCCCCCTTGACTTCCCTAGGAGTAAGCCTAGAAGGAAGAGGTTCTAGTCAAGGTGGCAGTGTGGACTGTGAACCTAAGCATTGTGCCTCCAAGGACACACTAAGTGAGCTGGACTTTGCTCACGTTTGCAAGTGTGTATTAGGACGGCAACAGTAGGCAAACACTTAAATTTTCTTTCTCACACTTGTGCTTGGATCTAAATGTTATAAATCATATAAAGATAAGTGTGGTTCTTTTCTTCTTCTTGTTGGCAAGTTGTTCTTGCCCTTACATTTTGCTTCTTTGCTTTGCAAGCTATCTAATTGTGCATTTAGTGATTTGCTCTCACATAGCATATATGTGTTAATGCCTTTCATTTCATAATCTTAAGCAACACATTTTAGGCTGAAGTGAGTTTCGGCCAAGTCACTAAATCACATTTTAAAAGTGTCATAAAATCTTTAAAACACTCATAAAAGTCTATCTAATTCATATCTCAACTTAATAGACTCTTTAGGGTACCTTAGACCACCATCTTCACCATCTAAAACAAGTATTGAGGAGGGAAACGGACGGTGATAGGCCGGGAACGGTCTCGTGGCACGAAGGAGTGTCCTTTCCGTAAAAACTCAATGCTTTGGGCTGACTGTGGCAGCTAGGGTTAGCCTCATTGCTACACTATCTTGAGCATCCAGCAGCCATTTGGCAATAGGAGGAGGAGGCTTTGGTGAAAACTTAATAAAGGTAACTAAAATCTAAATATCTTAAGAAACCTTTAATGATCTAACCTTGGGCTTAATCATATAAAACATTTCATGGGTTGAATAACTAAGAGTGGGTCATCTTCATAATACTTGTTTTTAAAATCTCTAAGTCTTCTTTGTAGATATGTTGATAATAATGACATGTTGATGATAATCTCATAAATGTGATGTGATGCTTTGATCTCCTTATATCCTGCACACAAATATTTAAAGTGGTTAGCTTGCTTGTTGTATCTTAGTATTCTTTACTTGTAAATCTTGTGCTCAATATTTGATTTAGTTATTCTTTTGTATATCTTGTAATCATATTTGTAACGAATCACCCTTAACTTTAGTTGACCCCTTACCCAATCTTAGGCACTAGTCTTAGTTGCCCTAGGAAAAGGTTTGTTTAACATACTAACCTTGCATCTTGCATTGTTGCCTTAGCATCATAGGTTAGAATCCCCCCAAAACTTAACAAACTAAAATCAACTCCTAGAACTTAACTCCAAAACTAATCTAGAAACTAGAGACTACCCCCCTTGGCTTCCCTAGGAGTGAGCCTAAACGAAAGAGGTTCCGGTCAAAGTGACAGCGTGGGCTGTGAACCTAGGCATTGTGCCTCCAAAGACACACTAAGTGAGCCAGACTTAGCTCACGTTTGCAAGTGTGTATTAGGACGGAAACAAGACCCTTATACCAAATGATGAGCACAAGGACAATCCAAAAAATGGCAAACCTTAAGAAATTTTCTCAAGGAGGAAGATTAAATTAAATCTTCAAGGGTTGCAAGAAATTAAGAATTTTTATATGCGAAAACTAAGTCTAAGACATTAGTCTTTAGGGATATAAAAAAAATAAAAATATATGAGAAATAACATAGGTTGTAAACCAAACCTTATCTCATCATAAATCTTTGCAAACCCTTACTCAATTAAGAAAAGTGACCATGATCTTACCGTCGTTAAGCGTGAGTTATTTTCACAAACAATAAAAGAGACTTACACCACAATGCTTGAGCAACAACAATTCCTTTATTCTCCAATCCAATCCCCTTACAAATGAATAGGCCTTCCCCTTTTATAGGTGAAGAGGAATCCCTAAACCATTTACAAAATCCATGGGTGAGAAGAATACCATTGGTAGAATTATTGAACCATGAGCCAAATAATATTTAGACGTGCTCTTTATAATAAATAATGATTTTCTCCCTTGATGCGGTCAAATCATAAATAAATAATATGTTTCTCTTCCTTGACAAGGTCAATCACCATAAAATAATATTTTTCATGATATACCCCCTTTAGGAAAGGGTCAAAATGGTCAAATAAGCTCAACACCTTCTTTCATTAATGAAATAAATCACGTGCCAAGGTGAAATTCGCCCTTCCACTTAAGTTGAGACATTAAACATGTGCTCAAATAGGAAAAGGGGGTGCTCCATGTGTCCAATGGGTCAATAACACTCCAATGTGCAATATTTACCTAGGATGATGGGTCTAACCCCTTAGAAATTCACCTAGGGAAACGTCGTTAATAATTTTAAATAAACCCACTCCTTAGGAAAATCCATAATTCCTAAGTTGTTTAGGTGGAGGATAGGCGATTAGCGAGATTAGTGATGAAATGGAAAGGGGAAAAAATTCATGTGATGATTCTCAAAGTCATAGACATGCATTGGTCAATTAGCTTTCTTGATATCTAGCTTTATTTTAGCTAGACGTTATTTTCAGTGTTGCCAGAAGCGAGAGCGTCGAAAGCGTCATTTTCCAAAAATCCTCGGAAGCGAAGCGCCTAGGAAGCGTCTGTTATATATATATATATATATATATATATATATATAATTTTTTATATATATTGCATTTATATTCAAAAAAATATGTAGAAAGACAAATTAGTTGTAGAATATATGAAAACATGCATATTTGTACATCAATATAGATAGAAATGGCATCCATACTACACAGTTCATCAATGATTAATCATTCGAGCATCAACCATCTAGATTCTAGATTCTAGATTCTAGCAATTACTAAATTCTAGATTCTAGAGTCCTCCATGTCATAATCATCAAGATTGGCATCACTACCACTGCTCTCTCCTCCATCCTCCTCCTCCTCCTCCTCCCCTATATACAATGCAATCCATGCATTTGTTGATGTGGAGGATGACCCCTCAAGAGGATCACCATCATCAAAAGTGAAAGACTCTAGCACTAGTTCATTAAGATCCAAGTTGGCTAATGCCAACTCAACACTGTTGTTCAAACCCATATCATCAAGAAACACATCCCACATATTTGTCTTTCCCTTCAACCACTCTTCTCTCTGCCTGTATATAAGATGGAGGTTGGTGTGCACATACACCACTAAGTCACCTGACACGACGACAAAGAGAAGAGTTCAACAGAAGAGTTTATACTTGAGTGAAGGGTACATTTTTACTGGGGTCGTGACAAAAGAGTTGAACAATCAATGCCACCAACATCAAGGTACATAAAGGGCTTGGTTATCTTGATTAAAAGTCAGTTCCATACCCTCATACATGATAGAATCCAATGGAAACATTGCAATCTTGCCATTCTTGAAATCCTGAAAACTGTTAAGTCTGTTGAATTTTGAATGGGACCTAAAATTCTACTTTCTCCATATGAAGTCCAATGAGGTTGGAACCACTCTCAAACATCCTGAAACAATTAATGGTAATGTTAAAAATTTAAGTAAAAGGACGAAAATGAAAAATAAAGGAGAATGTTCCTTTAAGAATTTAACATTACCATTAATTACTAGGGTGGGTGAAATGGAGGGGGTGGGGACCTCTTTAAATAGCACTAGTAAGGAAAAATAACCCTCAGTTGCACACCAAAACACCTCATTCCCCCTTGGAAGCGTGCGGGCCTTCCTCGGAAGCGCATGTGAAGCGCGCTTCCAAATTTCTGAAGCGTGCTTCGGAGGGGGACGCTTCAGAAATGGCAGGAAGCGTGCTCAAGAGCCCCGAAGCACGCTTCAGCCCGAGCTTCCTGGACGCACCCGCCCGAATCGAGCTTCGGGGCTTTGAAGCGGGGGGGGGGGGGAAGCTTCCGATAACACTGGTTCTTTTCATATTTTCCTTCTAAAGGGAGCCTTTACTACTTCGATCTAGATTCTACACACACTTCCCCCTTCTTTTCTTTGATTTTTTTTCTAAGTCCTTTTTTCTTTAGATAGGCATTTTGCTCTTAGGACTTTGAAAGGGGGGGGGACCATAGTGAAGTAGTTTATACTTTATTTGACTTTGCTCTTCACCTCTTTAGCCTTCGAGGCTTTATTTGACATAGGCTTTTTTTATTTCAACCTTTCCTTTTGACCTTTGACTAACCACACATGACAGGATGCTATTTTTTTAATGTGGATGGAAACGATTGACACTGTGGAAATGGAAAATGCTCAGTGTGATTAGGATATGGATTGTGCTACCCAGTCTAAGCAACCTAGTAGCATGAGTCATCTTAGAATAAGGGCATACTTCTAACCAAATACATGTTTCCCATGGTAACACGACACAAATGAGAAAACTCTATATGCTTTGACATCCTAGTCAACCGTCATAAGGTAACCACAACTTCATGACATGCCAGGGAGTTATATCATCATAGCTAAATAAATATTACACGTGGAGCATCGATGGAGTGATTGGATCACCAAGGAGTATCTAAGCATCTGAAGTAAGTACAGCACGGTTCATCTTTTGTCTTCCGGCAGCATGTCACAAATTGGAGAATGGAAAGGATTGAGTTTGGAACTGATTCAAGATGATTGAAATCTCGTGCAAGAAGGTACATGATACCGTTGTAAGGGTATCCAAACATTACTACCTCTAAGAGGGTAACAGGGCCAACGCAGATAATGGCCCATTAAGTGCACACACCCAATGCAGAAAAGAGACTAGAAACTGTGCTGCCCCAAAAAACATCAATGCACCTTTGCCTTTGAAACGGAATATTAATTATGTGTGGACCTCATCAAACCCTAATTACTATATTAAACATCAATCTAGTCATCTTTAACCACTATATGGAAAACTACTATGTCAAGAGAGTTCTCCACCATACACCTATAAATAAAGCTATTGAGGTCACCCATTTACATGATTCCATCCAAGTAAGGTTATGTTGCTAGAATACCACCAAATCTTGAGAGCCCTATTCTCTTAATTCATCATTCTAGTTTCTTGCCTTCTTTTCTACCCAACGTTGGATTTGAAGCACGACAAGGAAGCAAAGGAACCATCCCAAGGAAGGGCTTTGGAGGCCATTTGTCTACATCAAGCCACTCTACCAGGTATTACTAGAAATTGTTGCACACTGTATGTTGAACAATCCGTTCCAACATGCATAAACCCTAACTAACAACTATTGTAATTCCTTCATAAAATATTAGTCAGTGGATACTTTTGGTTGTAAAAAGTCAACAATTAAGACGAGCATCCCATTCAACACTGTTATTGTCAGATGCTTTACAGTCAGAACCTCATGTTTGATCTCCATTTCATATTTGAGAGTTGATAGCAAAATCAATATATTTCCCAAGCAATTTTTGACTGGTTTTGTTTACAAGGAATATGATACTCACTTGAGCCCATTTGGAAGATTTGTGTATTCATTCTCTGGAATCTTCTGTGATCTTAGCTGCAGAAAGGTGGAAATAACAATTGAGATAGCATTCTGGCACAAACAATTTGCTTCTGGTTCTAGCCACATATTAGGAGAGTTTAAAAGTGAAACAAGTATACAAAACCAAAAATTATCTTACAGCTCTCTTGCTTGTGGATACAGCTCCTACTTTATCACAATAAACAAGGCTTATAGCTGCACCAGAATAGATAAAGGTATCAATCATGTATGGATAAGACACACAAAGAAGGAAAGAAAAGCATTCACAAACATCCATGGGAAAATGCCTATTTAGTAGCACAAAGAAGCTTTTAAAATGGGAAATTAGAATTTTAAAATGTACATAAGTGGAACCTCCATTTACGGTACTACAAATAGAATACAAAAATTCAGGATTAGAATTCTGCAGAAATAGGATTATAAAAAAATAACATGTCTCATAACAAATGATAGATATGATTTACTGATATCTCAAAGATTTAACTAGAGACATGAAATTGACATGAAAAAATAGATGGAAATAAGAAAAAATACTATTCAGGATAAGAATTCTGCAGAAATAGAATTATAAAGAAATAACATGTCTCATAACAAATGATAGATATGATTTACTGATATCTCAAAGATTTAACTAGAGACATGAAATTGACATGAAAAAATAGATGGAAATAAGAAAAAATACTATAGCAATGTAAATTCATTGAAAGGAGAGACAGCATGGAAAATACTGGTAGACATTGTTGTGTCCAACCAGCCCAAAATTTTAGTCGTAGTCTAAATGTTTTACGAAATGATTCTTTTTTGGCAATATTTTCCGGGGACCTTTGCCTGAAATCCGGCGAGAAATTGCTAGATCCGCAGATTTAAGTAATTATTTCTGTATAATCCGAGTGCCCCACGGGGTTTTCAGCATGCTGAATCCATTTCTGCATTCAAAAATGGATTTTAAACAACAAAAAATAGTGATTTCGTGCAGATTTATGTTGCCGGATTCCAGCGAAAAAAGTCATTTCGTAGAACAATTAGACAACACCAAAATTTTTTGGGGGCCACTTTTCATTTTTGAGGTTATGATTTTCTTCTATCCATGGTTTTAACCCCACATTGATGTTAACTTATATTTAACCAACTTGGATCTAGGTATTTGTGCTTATTATCTTTGTGTGCCTAATTACAATCCTTGATTTGGTTTTGGGCCAGTCTTGCTTGGCATAAGCAACCCTTGTGATTTGATGGTGATTGTATCTTTGAAAGCCTTTATTTTATGACAGCTTTCTTTCTGGAAAAAACATTGGGTTATGTGACAAGATTAGATTGTTGATGGTATTGTGCCATCATTGGTTGGCATCAATGTTGCACGAAGTGGGAGCAAAGCAGGAGCATGGGAAGCGTCATTTTCGGATGCGTCTGTTATATATATATATATATATATATATATATATATATATATATATATATATATATATATTGCNATAGCCAAACAAAGGTGGCGCACCTTTCTCCAAGGATAGCGCACCAAGCAAGAGTAACAAGAGTTGATTAGAGAGTCCAAACCATAACCAAGAGAGAGTCCAAGCCAAAACCGAAATCTGCTAGTTGCAGCAGCTGCAACAGCAGCTCTCCTCCAAACTTGCGCACAAACTGCCCAACTGCAGTGCACACAAGTGTTGCTTCTGCAGTTCTGAGAATACTGGCTAGAATGAAGACCGGCCTCCTGTATTTATATTATTTCTGGTAGACTGCCTGGGTCGACTTCTCATTCTGGGTACTAATTCTTTAGTATATAACATTTCCTTTAGCTGACTTCTTCTCTTGGAGGCTAATAACCTAATACAAGTCATTCTCTTGAGTCGACTTGTCTTCTAGGGTTACTAACCAATTAATTAGGGTTTCTTCTTGCTTCCCGGAATATTCTATTCTCGTCAGATTTACACATGGAGGTAAATACCTCCCGTAGCTACCATAATATCAACACCCCCCTCCAATCCAACCTAGATCCTGGCTCCATGTTTTCCCACATATCCAGTCTCTATGATATACCTGGACATGCCTAGATTCATGTTACTTCTCCACCCTCCTCATGCTACTTATTTTCAGATAGGGACAGAGAGGTCGTTTGGGTGATGACCAACAACAAAGCAATAGATGAGGAAGGTTTTCAGGAAGCGTTCTTTAAGCACGGTCTTCATGCTTTGGTTTCTCACCTGGTTGATCTCTTCAACCATGTGGTTCGTACATGTTTCCCTTCAGCTTGGTCCCACCACATCATTCACCCGATACACAAATCGGGCCCCAGCTCAGATCCCAACAATTACAGGATGATCATAGTGGGCCATGTTGTCATCCTAATACACACCTACAATCGTGGAGAAGTCTCCAACCCACTTGGTGTGTCCTTGGAGGCACAAACCTAAGTCCAGACCTACTGTCACCTCAATCTAGACTCCTTTCATCTAGGCTCACTTGTAGGGAAGCCAAGGGGGGTAGACCCTATTAAACTATGTGAAGTTTTTGTTAATGTTCTCAGAGTTAATTAAGATATCAATTAGGGAGACCCAACCCAATGACAAGCAACAATGCAATATGTATTTCTTTAAATGACAGACAAACCTTTCTTTATAAAACAACAATTAGACCAATGCCTAAAGATTATCAAAATTGACTTATTAAGGTATACACTATGAAAGATTACTCTATAAAAATGAAACAAGATTATGGAATATATATACAATGAATTAAAAAATAACTTTACACTTGTAACATTTATTTCACAAAATGAAGAATGCTTTGATAAATGTAAGTATTCACAAGTAAGGAATTTGCTGAAAGTAAATGAGAAGTAACTGCTTGAAAAATAAATTGCTTGAAAGGAAATTGCAAGGAAATGTAATTGTTGTGAAATGTGAGTAGGTTGATTTTAATTAATTTTAAGTCTATCTTGAACTTAGGGGGATTAGATGTGACATGTAGCAATCCTAAGCTATGTGACTACCCCAAGTCCTCATCCCTTCAACCAAGAGGAAGTGTTGGGTGCTCAATAACAAAAACAACAAGGTTCTTCCCTAGCTCCACAGGTCAAATCCAACATGCTTGGGCACTCAACAAGGAGGACACGTAGTGCCGTGAAACCGTCCCCGGCTTCAACCCCTTCTAGCCTCCCAAGTCACCCCTTTTTAATGGTTAAAACAATGTTGCCAGAGCGTGGAGCAAAGCGGGAGCATTTTTAGGAAACGGAGCATCAAGAGCGTCATTTTCAAAAAATCCTTGAAGCGAAGCATCCCGAAAGCATCTATTATATATATATATATATATATATATATATATATATATATATATATATATATATATATATGTTGCGTTTATATTAAAAAGAACATGCAGAAAGACAAATTAGTTGCAGAATGTATGAAAACATGCATATTTGTACATTGTAACATTAAAATGGCATCCACAGTAGTAAGTAGTAGTACATCAATGATTAATCATTCAAGCATCAACCATCTAGAATCTAGTGATTACAAACTTACAAACCAACATATAAATTTTTAAGCCATATAATAAAAAGTA
>JASDQU010100567.1:475761-494099 GCA_032191745.1 Picea mariana
CAGCCTAGGTTAGTAGCGTTAGGGTTAGTTAGGGTTTGAAAAATTAAAGTTTTAAAAAACGATTTTGCACACTACAAGCTCAACGTTGGAGAAATTACCAGTGCCTTGGGGTGAAATGGAGTCAAAAGCAAGGGCAAAAGGTCTCGGGAGGACTCAAACTTAGAGACTAGAAGGTAGGGTTCCAAGGTGCTGCAATGGCAGGGCCTTAGAATCAAAACCCTAAGGGAAGGAGGCTCACTCCGGTGTTGCTTAAGCAAGGCCTCGTGCTCCTTCCTCTTTCTCTAAATACACTTGGCAAAACGGCTAGCTTAAAAGTACAGATTTAAGGGAGAAGGTGTTGCAAAGGCAAGGCCCTCAAACCCTAGGAGGTGAAACCCTAGGTGTAGTCCAGCTAGGCCTAGGACGTCTCCTCTTTTCAACCTATAACTTCAACGCTAGCTCAGAAAAAGGGAGAAAAGTGTAGCAATGGCTAGGCTATATCTTCCTTTATCAATGGCTAAAACAATTTCTCAAACAAGGGGACATATAGCAATGACCTACTTGTGTGCTTGCTACCTAGGGTTTTAAGATTCAACAATATGATAGAAAATGTAAGAAATTAAGCCTACAACCATTCACTTAAGAAGTTTTGCATGAAAAATTCACTTACATATCATGAAGAAAGCATAATCAAACCCTAGTTGTAAACCTTCATTGAGAGAAACACCATATATGCCAAGAGAAATCCTCCAAGAAGAGTTGTGCCTCACTTTAAAAGACCTCAAGAGCACCAAACTAGGGCGCAAGATTTTGAGATCTCACAAGAGAGTGAGTTGTGTTATGTTCAAAATGAGGAAAAACGTCCTCAATATATATCAATCCATGACCTTTCAATTAAAAAATAGGTCATTAAAACAGCCGACAAGGCTGACTACAAAATTTACTTTTTTTTACATTAAGTTCTAGAAAAATGACATAATATGAGCAAAAGGTGGGACGTCAAGCCCTTCTGAGGGAGACGTTGGCCCTTTTTGGGCATATCTAGCATCTAGAAGCCAGACGTTAGCCCTTCTAGGGCTCCTCCAAGCTGCCACATGTGCCAAATAGCCTCATCACGCTGCCACACGCTCAGGATAACATCCTGCTCTTCTAGGTGACGTCCTGTCCATCAAGGGGCAAACGTTCCATCTGAAGTGGGTGATCCCCCCTAGGCCGGGCTCAGCCAAAGTGTCCTGGGTGGAACACCCTTCTTTCTTCTTGTGCAAAGGCTCATCATAACGTTGTCTTGTCTTTTCCATCCCAGCAACCATCTGATGGGCTTTTCAGCCCCATAAAGGTCCGAGCTAATCATCTCCCCATGTGTACCAGTCCACTGGTACTTGTCCGTCGGGCATGGTCCTGCACATTAAAAACTTTGCCCTCCATGGACTCATCAGTCCTCGGGATCATAGCAATGTCAATCACATTTCATCATTAAATTCATCAAATACATGCACAAGACCCCTAGCATATCCTGTAACAGCTCAAAGACATTACACTGATCTACTATACAAAGTTGAAGAAATAGACATAACAACCTATTGGGCTAGTATCCATAAGAAGAAGAAAGTTTCCATAGAAGATTATTCAAGCCATGTACATGAAGTGATATGGTCTAAGGATGTCCAGTGATAGTGAAGACCAGGGGTAGGTATTGTCCGTGGGTGCCTTTGTAGGAGGTGAGATGTACCCGTCATGGATGCAGTTTTTCCAAGCCCCTTCATTGCCCTTATTCTTTTCTTATTTATCACTTTTTCTTTCTTTTTTACTTCAAGGTCTGACCAGAGGACACTGCCTTGGCATGGTGACCAGAGTTGACAGTGTTACCCACTAGTATTTTCGTAGAAATGATAAGGCTGGCTCGTGATGAGACCCCCTTTCCCTTGGCCATGTAACCAAGGGTCATTGCCCTAGCGTGGTGACCAGATAATGGCAATGTCATACTGCTAGATACCTATGAACATAATGGGTCGGCTCGTGATGAGACCTCCCATCCTTTTGGTTAGGTCTTGTTTTATTATTTTTCTTCGGGTCCCTTTTGTTTCTCATCAAGAGGCCTTTTATTGCCTTCTCGGGGATCCCTGGGCAAAGCATCTCTAGGTTTTATTTCCTATGGCTTTTATCTTTTTACCAACTGCTTTTACCTCCTGGACCTTTAGCCTCTTCTTCCCACAGGACAAAGTGTAACCCTTCAAAGCCCATCCTAATGCCCGGACTAGGGGAATGGGATGGATGTATGGGAGATAAGATGTAAAGTGATAGTATGGTGGGAGCGGACGATAGCTCTTCAAATCCCCCCTGGTGGCTAACCAAAACTCATGGATACAAGCTTGCTAGGTCACCCCGTTAATCCCCCCAACTATGGTCAAGTGGGTTAGTGTAAGATCCAAGTAGTTGTCAGAAATGTAAGGAACCTGATGCATATATAAGAAAGTTATAACGATCAAACATGACACATACCATGATACCTGGACCAATTACCTCATGGAGCAAGAGTCTTCTCTGATGCAAGTCCAAGCCGATGGTGACGGATGCTGCTGCTGCTGACAGGACAAATCTGGCGAAGAAGAAGAAGGATGGGCCCTCCAGGGCCATGCTCAGGTCAATCCTGCTCTCGGTAGTCCATGTCTAGGTCCTGTGGGCCTCGAGACATGATCTCCTAGTTATCCCATGAAATCGGGGATAACAAGACCATAATCCATTGTACCTTTAAGGTACCTCATCACATGTTTTGCAGCCACTAGGTGAACATGTCTGGGCTCTATCAGAAACTGACTCAAGGTGTTTACTGCAAAACAGATGTCTGGTCTGGTGTTCGTCAGGTACATCAACAATCCAATAATCTGTTTGTACAGTGTGGCATCTATCAAGTCTGACGAAGTATCGACCAGCAGCTTCAGCTTCGCTTCCATGGGTGTGTTGCCGTCCTAATACACACTTGCAAACGTGAGCAAAGTCCAACTCACTTAGTGTGTCCTTGGAGGCACAATGCCTAGGTTCATAGTCCACATTGTCACCTTGACTTGAACCTCTTCCTTCTAGGCTTACTCCTAGGGAAGCCAAGGGGGTAGACCCTAGTTACTAGATTTGATTTAACTTTAAAGTTCTAGGAGTTGGTTTTAATTTGTTAAAAGGCTTAGGGGAATACTAGCCTAAGATGCTAAGGCAACAAATGCAAAGTGCAAGATCAGCTAAATGACAAGCAACCCTTTCCCTAAGTCAACTATGACTAGTGCCTAAGGTTGGGCAAGGGGTCAACTAAGTTTGAGGGTGTTCAATTACCAAAATATTACAAGTAAAATGATTTGAAACTATCCCACAAACAAGAATACAATTACTTACACAAAGAAATAAAAGTGTTACAAAGATACAAAATGATACACACGATACAAATTAACAAGATATACAATGATGCCAAAGAGTGAGAGTTTAGGAAATATTCAACTCAAGATCAATCACATAAGCCAAGCATGCCCCAATAACACTTACTCTATTGGACTGCTTTTCAATGGCAACCACTAAAGCACTCAAGATTCAAGAAGATGATGCCTCCCCAAGTGGGATACTCAACTTCTTTTTGAATCACACCACAAAAGCATAAACAAAGATATGAATATAGGAAGCTTCAATGCTCATGAAAAATTAGACACTTAGAAAGACAAACCATAAGATTGCATTAAAGATTTGTAAACATGAAAGTACTTGCAATGTGTGTTCCTAAACATTCATCTAAGATCCCCCAAAAACACAAGGATTGTCTATGCAACTAAATGGTTAGGAGTTTCTTAAAAGTTAAGTGAATTTTATTATTCCCTCCCCCTAACTATGTTTGGAGCCTTAAACCTCCTCCTCCTGTTGCCAAATAGCTGCCGGGTGCTCAGGATAGTAAGGCAACGAGGCCCACCCTAACTTCTACGGTTAGCCCTGACGGTAAGAGTACTTCCCAGAGAGGACAGCCACCTGGAGCGCCACAGGACGGTCCCCCGCCACTACCCTCCGTTGTTTTCCTCAAACCCATTTTAGATGGTGGAGATGGTGGAATTAGGCTATCCTAGGTTGTCTAAAATGTTATTATGACTTGCGGGTGAGTCTTTAGGTGTGTTTGGAGTGTTTTAGAAGTGTTTTAAGTGTCTGAAAAGTGTGATTTAAGCCCAAAACCGAAACTGCAAAGTGCTTGAAATGATGTGTTATACAAGTAAAGATTTAAACCATAAACATATGATAACATGAATGTACAAGCTCATAAGATAAACATCATTAACGTGGCATCCCATTCATCATTATTACATATAACTTTGCAAAAAGGAAAGGCAAGAACAACTTGCCGAGTGAAAATGAGAATTGAACTTAAGACTTAATCACTCATCCACATGTATGCTAGCTCAATGAAAAAGATGTGCTTGAAAAGGAAATACTTGGCAAGAATTAAAAGAACTAGATCCTAAACCATCAAGTGATTCACATATGCTTAAAAAAGATAAATGGCATAATGCCTTAAGAGTTGCACCACTTAAGATAGATTCCAAAGCATTAAACCATAAAACATGACATCATAGGCATATATGAAAGAAATAGCATAATAGAAAATGAGATGATAGATGTGTGATGACTACACTAGATAATTTTAAACCATAATAGCATGTAGATCATCAAAGCATTATTATCAACTAGCCTCACGATTTTGGGGATTACTCTCATAAGGTGTAGGCAATATTAGTTAAACAATAGAAATGAAATAGAAAGAATAGAACAAACCACTCACAATGGCCAAGGTGGAGGCAAACCTACCATTGTTGGCCAAAGAGGGTTGGAAAACAAAAATAAGATTATTATTATTAAGTAGCCACACTACTTTGTCTTGTAGACAAGTGGGGCTAAACAAATAAAAATGAACTTGAAAGCAAAACTAAGCTAGCCCAACGATATTGGGGGGTTGGCTTGGCCAATCACACACCCAAGGTGTAGGCAATGTATTATTAGTATTGAATGATACAAAAATGCTGAAATGAAAGCAAGAAAATGAAATTTACAAGAGAGAAAGTAAGAGATTCGTTACCCAACCAATGGAGACCCTTGGGGATGTTTTGAGAATGAATTTTGGTAGCGTTTCCCCTTGTCCCTGGTAAGAATCTGCAAAAACTAGCAAACAAAAGCTTGCTGGAAATGGTGCAAAACACACAAAAAGTCAATAAAATTTTATGTTTTTACACGGAAAATTTTCACATGAAATCTCCAAGTGAAATATAGAAATTTTTGACCGATCTAAGATATGTTAGCTACAACAATATGACGTGAATGAACAGAAATAAACTAGATCCAAATCAAAAGCACATAGTTTATGAAAGCTTTGGTTGGAAACCCCTCTAAAGTCTCTTCCAACCAACTCCTTTGAGGAAAATTTGCACACTTAAGCAAGACGTGAGGCCAAGAATAGCAAAATATGATAGAATAGATTAGTAAAATGAAGTACTTCACAGTGCTAACCACCCTACATATATAGATCAACAACACTAATGTCAAATGATCTACTCAAACAAACTAATTTGCTCAAGAAACTAGTCAAAACTCACAAAATGCAAAGGAACAAGATCACCTCATGTGCAAAAGACAAATCTGATTACTCTAGATTGATCCAAAATCCTCCAAAGCTTTTTATTGAATCCAAAAGGGAGAGCCTTGCAGCAACTAATTGCTCCAATGCTCTCAAGAGAAAAATGAGTGAATGTGAGATGGCAAGAGCAAGATGGATGGGGCGAAATTTCTGTAGCATAACTTTAGCTTAAAGAATGGTGAGTTGAAAGAGTGAGGAGGGGTTTCTTTTATAGCTCAAGAGGCAAGGTGAAGGCACTTGGATGAGTTCTTTTATCCCCGATTTCTAGGGATCACTAGGAGATCATGTCTCGAGGCCCGCAGGTCCTAGACATGGAGTACCGAGAGAAGGATTGACCTGAGCATGGCCCTGGAGGGCCCATCCTTCTTCTTCTTCATTAGACCTATTCTGTCAGCAGCAGCAGCATCCATCACCATCGACTTGGACTTGTATCAGAGAAGACTCTTGCTCCATGAGGTAATTGGTTCAGGTATCATGGTATGTGTCATGTTTGATCATTATAACTTTCAGATATATGCATCAGGTTCCTTACATTTCTGACAATTGCTTGGATCTTACACTAACCCACTTGACCATGGTTGGGGGGATAAACGGGGTGCCCTAGCAAGCTTGTATCCATAGGTTTTGGTTAGCCACCAGGGGGATTTTGAAGAGCCATCGTCTGCTCCCACCATATTATCATTTTACATCTTATCTCCCATTCATCTATCCCATTCCCCTAGTCCGGGCATTAGGATGACCTATTTGAGGGGTTACACTTTATCCTGTGGGAAGAAGGGGCTAAAGGCCCAGGAGGTAAAAGCAGCTGGTAAAAGATAAAAGCCATAGGAAATAAAACCTAGAGATGCCTCGCCCAGGGATCCCCGAGAAGGCGATAAAAAGCCTTTCGATAAGAAACAAAAGGGACCCGAAGAAAAATAATAAAACAAGACCTAGCCAAGAGGATGGGGGGTCTCATCACGAGCCGGCCCATTATGTTCATAGGTATCTAGCAGTATGACATTACCTTTATCTGGTCACCACGCCAGGGCAGTGACCCTTGGTTGCATGGCCAAGGGAAAGGGGGTCTCATCACGAGCCAGCCTTATCATTTCTGCGAAAATACTCATGGGTAAAAGTGTCAGCTCTGGTCACCACACCAAGGCAGTGTCCTCTGGTTAGACCTTGAAGCAAAAAGAAAGAATAAAGGCAATAAAGGGCTTGGAAAGAACTGCATCCATGACAGGTACAGGTCGCCTCCTACAAAGGCACCCACAGATAATACCCACCCCTGGTTTTCATTGTGTCTGGACATCCTTAGACCACACCACCTCGTATTACATGGCTTGGATGATATCCTTTGGGAACTTTCCTTTTCTTATGGATGTTGGCCCAACAGGGCACTTTGTCTTTTCTTCGGCTTTGTATAGTAGGTCAGTGTAATATCTTTGAGCTATTAGATGATATGCTAGGGGTCTTATGCATGCATTTGATGAAATTAATGATGAAATATGATTGACATTGTTATGATCCCGAGGACTAATGAACCCATGGAGGGCGAAGTTTTTGATGTGCAGGACCATACCCGACGAACAGGTACCAGGTGGACCGGTACACATGGGGAGATGATCAGTTCGGACCTCCATGGGGCTGAAGAGCCCATCAGATGGTTGCTGGGACCTCATCAGGTGCAGAGACAGGATGATGATTGATCGAGCCTTTGCACACGAGAGGGAGGAGGACGTTTTCATCCAGGACGCCTTGGTTGAGCCCAGCCCAAGGGGATTGACCCACTACAGGTGGAACGTGTGCTTTTCGATGCCCTAGGATGTCATTCAGGAGCCATGATGTCACCTCCAGTGAGTGGTACCTTGACAGAGCATTTTGGCACATGTGGCAGAGCTTGGAGGCCCAATGAGGGCCAACGTTTGTCTTCTAGTGCTGAGATTTTCTAGTGCTGAGATTTGCCCTAAAAAGGGCCAACGTCTCCCTCTGAGGGGCTAGACGTCCTGCTTATTGCTCATTTAGGCTTTTATTTAGCAGTTAAATGTAAAAACAATATGATTTTAGTAGTCAGCCTTGTCGGTTGTTTTAATGACCTAATTTTTAAATTAAAGGTCATTGGATGATATAAATTGAGGATGTTTTCCCTCATTTTGAACATAATACAACTCACTCAAGAAGTGAGATCTGATTTTTTGCGCCCTATTAGGGTTTTTCGTTGAAATAGTGAGGCGCAACTTTTGAAGGAGGAGTTTTCTTGGCATTTATGGTGTTTCTTTGAAAGGAAGGTGTTACAACTAGGGTTTGTTTGGATATTTCTTCATGAATTGTAAGTGTTTTTCCTGCAAAACTTCTCTTTGAATGGTTGTAGTTTAAATCTCTTGCATTTTACTTATATATTGCTGAATCAAAACCCTTGGGGACAACCACACAAGTAGGTTGTTGTCTCATGTCCCCTGATAAAGAAATCTTAAACCATTGAATAAGAAAATAGAGCCTAGCCTTAGCTACACTTGTTTTCTTCATTCCTCATGCTATCCATACCTTTTGAAGCCAAGAAGAGTGAGACGTCCTTAGCCTAGGCTTACTACACTAGGGTTGTACTAATCTAGGGTTTGTTGATAGACCTTGTTTTAGCAACGTCTCCCTCATAAGAACCTCTTGTCTTGGTTAAATTTTCCTTATTATGCTAGCCGTTTGCCGGGAAAGAGGAGAGCGCACAAGGCCTTTCCTTTGCAACACCAAGTAACTCTCTCTCTCTCTTAGGGTTTCTACTTTCAAGGCCCTGCTTTAGCAACACCCTGAAAACCTACCCTCTAGTCCTCAGAGAACTTTTACCCTTCAACTCTTGCGTCCATCACTTGTTGACTCCATTAACCCTTAGGCACTGATCCTTAGACTCTAGCATTGAAGTGATAGTAACTAAACAAGCTTTCAAAACCTCATAAACTTGAAACCCTAACTAACAACTAACCCTAAAAAGATGACGTCACCCCTAGGATATTTCATCTTGACGCAACAATCTATTATATGTGAGCAACTGAATGATGTTTAATGCATTGATTTGATTCAAGGAGTGATTACATTCATCAGATGCTATATTGTTCCAGTATTTATTGACAAGTAACATCACATTGCCATTGTTATTATTGCAAACATTGACTTCGTCAATATTTACAGCCGTGACCTACAATCCTCACAATTATTTCTTCTAAGACATTTTGACATGTTTTTATTTTTATTTTTTTATTATCGATTAACTATTAAGATATATATGCTTCAATTTGTACTATAGACTATTGTGTATTGAATAACCATGGAAAATAATTACACACCATTTAACGAAAGTGGTCAAAATTTCTCTAACTTGAATCACTCGACACCATACACTAGCCTCTAAGTTGTTTTGTAGACAAAATGTCAATCTTTGAAATTCACCACTAAAAAAAGAATGCCAATCACTTGTCATCCACAATTGGGTTGGGTTGGTTTAAATTATGACGTGTTGATTTGCATCTACATAAAATGGTCACAATTTTATGCTACTTACAGTGGTCACAGTTTTATTTTCTAAGACACTTTGGCATGTTCTCATTTTTCATTGTCTGACTAGTAGATTTCATCATGTTATCGTAGATTTTGTCATGAATTTTTTATATTTTAGATATTGATCCTTATTAATAGTGTGTAAACAAGTTATATCAACTACAAACTAAAGTTAATCACTACATCTAGAATTGTGTGTGATTATAAAAAATTGAGAGGAACAACATCACATATAAGAAAAGGGTATGTGGATTTTATTGAGAAAGTTGAAACAAATATACTTTATTTATATTGGAAGACTATGGTATATAATCATAAGTTCATTTGTTAAAGGTGCTTAGTCATAAGCTAAGAAAATTAAAGGTGGCTAACCATAAGCTAAGATGGTTGAAGGTGGTTAGTTAAAAGTGATTGTTATGTGCCTAATCACGACATAGATAACATCTTTATAATAAAGTCATGTGTACAAATGTTTTCTTTATATAATAATGACATATATACCTAACATATGTTTAGGGTTAGTGTTTATGTATCTTATTGTTATAAATATGAGTTTCCTCCCTATCTTATATATACCATAACTTAGCATTTATCAATATAACAATCAACTTCAAGATTTTATTCATGGAGATTTCTTCCTTCATTTAATTGAATTACTAAGTGCTAGCCAACCATTAGGTGTGCAAGTATCCCAACCATTATTGTCACTATTATATTATTTTCAATTTATGCAAGTGTGATCCCATTTGGGTACTAGGGATGTAACAAGTGGTATCAAAGCTTCAATCAAGCTTTGTTGGTGTTTTTTTGTTAGTTCTTAAAAATAAAAGAGAGAAGAAAATGACAATCAATTACTATCATTTCACCAATCAGGGTTGAGTTTCAAGAGCAATTTCATATCTTTATCAATGAAAAGAGAGAGACATTATAGCTACAATTGAAGGGAAAAGGGTATGTGGATTCCATAAACCTAGAATATCATGGAATCCACATACCCTTTTCCATAGAATATACTAACTAGATCCAAAAACCAAATACATGAAATATGGTACTACACATAATATATTATCAAGGAAAAAACAAGCTACATGAAATTTGGACATTTGAACAAAAATTTACAAGTTAAATGAGTACATCAATAAAAAAAAAACATACTAACCTTGCAAGTTCAAAATCCGAGCTATGTAGTTCGAGAATTGGATTTGTTCAACTAGTGTGTGACTGAAAAAATACATAGCTCAAACAAAAGCCAAGAACAGTGTCACAACTATAGCAATCGTGTCGCAAAGTCTCTTAAAGTCAAGCTTATATAGATCAAGTAGTCAACTATCCATTAACACCGGCCACTGAGATAGGCAAAATTTTCGTCACTATTGCCACGAACTTTAGTGGCAATAGTGACGAAAATTCCAACCAGGTTAAACTAACCTATTCGTTGATATTGAGATGAAATTTAGTGGCAATATCGACAAAAATCCCGCCCTATTTTAAAAAAAGATGAAATTAATGGAAAYATGGAATAATCCGCCCATATGTAGTAGTGAGTTGGTGCTTAGTTGAGGAGATTGATGTCTCCAGTAGGTTGGTGCCTACATTTTGCTGATTTGGTGCTTAGTTAAGGATATTTGTGTGTCCAATAGGTTGGTTCCTACAGTCTTTGTAACAATAGGTTTGTGCCTACATAMATTTATAAACATAAGTTTATGGTTTTATTATGCAAGGGTTTCCATGTTAAACTCTGTGCATTATGATTTGAGTTTATATGTGATTATTGTTTCTCATCTAATGAATGATTGATAAATGGTTAAATAAAGTAAAAAGTATTATATAATGATTTTCCCCCACCCTCTCAGTATAAGCATAAGTTCAACTCAAAAACGATTGGATATATTTCATTACGTATCCTCTTCAAACTTCACACTAGCTTACAAAGTTATACAATTTTCCAAGTTTAGGTATGGGAAGATCATTATTGCCCCCTATTAGGTGTGCAAGTACCCAATATAAGAATTATGTCCCAAGGAACCCATCAAGGAGTATGTGCAATGGCATGTGGTATGGTTTGGGGTTTACTTCGTAGGTGAATGTTATTGACATGCAAAGTCACATAATATATTAATCCACATGAGTGTCTTTGTGGACATAGCACTCTTGCAATGAGGTGCCCTTTCCTTGGCACTGCGTCTTTCCAAACCCCTTTTGCCTTTTTCTTCATTGATTTAACTTTTTTGGCTTTTGATTGTCATTTGGTAAGTCCCTTTTTAGATATGCATCCATTGCATAGGACTTAGGGTGATGGCCTCTTAGCAAACTAGTATTACTCATGGTTTATCTTTCTTGGTTCTTGACTTTGCTTTTCATTTGCCTTGCATTTTGAATATATCATTTGCTCTTTCTCTTTTATCAAGCTTCATCAACCTTGAGCATTCAAGCCCCTTCTTCTCATAGGATTATGAAGCATGAACCTTTTTGGGATACGTGTAACAACCAACCCAAAAGAAAGGAGAACGACGAAAGGATAGATGGAATATGCTATGTATGTAAGGGATAGGGGCACTATATCCCTATTAAGACCCTCCAGTAGTACAACTTTGCCCAAGAGTGATAACACTTTACTAGGAGACAATGATGACCACCAAGGTGAAACAAGGAAAAATGTATAATTTCAAAGCATCATTATATCCAATGCAACCCATGATCACCATTTTCATGCCAAAAACATTGTCATTATCACTCAATATGAAGTATCAGAACAATGCACCATGTCATCTGATGTGATTTAGTTGAGCATGTAATGGAAGGAATCTATGGACAATTGTCTATGGAGAGTCTAGAATGTCATCACCAGAACTATTGTCTAGAGTGTGGATCGTGGAGAAAACAATCCTCTAGTTACCCCTAGAAGTGGTGGGGTAACATGAAGCTTAAGAAAGCACGACAACCCACCCATGTCAATGGGGAGTAGAGAGGAAACATAGTAGAGGGCAATGAGAAGGATGCCCATATAGAGTGAGGTGATGAGTTTGTGTAGGTTGGTGAATTGTAGATCAATTCGTTCATATATATTATGGATTTTTGGATGCATGTTATTTGAAAAATTCATTGTGGAAGGTGGATATGGAGGAAAAATACGAAGATGATGGAGTATATGGGCATAAATCCAAAGTGATCCTTGTATTGAATAGTAGTTACCAGTGAACTCAACAGTTGTATAGGTTGGTCACCCATGTATTTTAGTGAGATGGCTTAGTGGCCATAGGAACATACATGGTAGTTTATTGAGATGCTCTAATTGTTGTTGATTTTCTAAGATGAGCATTTATCTTTGATTGTATGTTTTTTTGGTCTCAAGGGGGAGATAAACTATAGGTTTAGGGAAGTTGTTGTCCACCTTCCATGCCTTAGATATTGAGAGGATGTGTGTATGATATTATGATTTTATTATATTGCGTGTACTTTACCTTCATGTTAGTGACATTGGGTGCCAATGGTTAATGATACATGTGACCATGATTGGGGAGATTTCTAATCATGGTTAGTGGGTTATGAGAGTTACAACTTTCCTTTCACTTTTATTGTGTTGTCTTCAACATTTGAGTGGTTAGAGAGTAAAGAGTTGTACATAGACTCTATTGTAGAGATTGATTATTCGCTCCTCAACATGGGTAGGGAGGTATGTATCTTAATTTTCATATCATGACGGATTATAGATTCCTTTCTCTTATTTTGTGTGAATGGTTGTGTGTTTTTTATAATGGAAGTAACTATCTTACTTTGTTAATGGTGAATGCAATTTTCATCTTCAAATATTGGCTAGATACAAATATGACCAACAATGTTATTTTGGAGGTGTACTTTTAAGCATTTTCATGGAAATAACGTTATATTTATTAAGGTCGTGTTCTTCTTAAGTAGGTACAATAATTTCGAGTAGGTCATGACATGACATGTATTATAAATTTTCTCCCCTTCTACATTTTCTTTTTTTCTCGAGTAATCTACTAATTCTAATAATGTGTTTCTCTATTTCAGGAAATCTCATCTGAGGAAATGAAGGAATTAACTGTTAATTTCTAGGTGGAAAGATATTATATAAATACTTGTAATATATTTTACCAAAAGGTTTGTTAAATTCCCAAACTCAAAAGGGATGCTAGTGTAATATAAAGCAATAAAATATTATTGTATATTTAGTTTGTATGTCATGTCATTGGTGTCCTTGTTTCATGCACACGATATCCAATGTAGTCAAAGTTACAACATTATCTTCAGATAATAAATGACAACTATTTGCTGTATAAATTGTAGCCTTGAGCTAACAAAGTTAGGAATCAACACCAAATTTTATTCTCCCTGATGCAACATTCTAACATGTATTACTAGAAAATTAAAAGATATATTAATAGTGTTTTTCATCAAATGATTTTTGAATATTTTAGGGATTTATATGTAAGTGACTCTTCTTTATTGTTCTAACTACCACAAACACAAATTTAGTGCAATTGTTATTTTTTTAGTCAAAATAGTTAAATTTTGGTATTAAAAAGTTGCAAATTTACTCGTATAGCAATGGAGTACACAAAAATAAAGGGTTTGTATTCATTTAGGCAACTCACTTTCTTAGAATGGTTTTGGGAGTAATCGAGCAAAGGATTCCCTTTTGTTTTTTACATTTCTCTAAGTTCCTAAAGTGTCGGTATGGATCCAAACAAATTTCTTAAATAACCTCTGACAAAAACAATACATACTAGAATTTGGCTTAGTTACCATATGGTTATGCATCATGTTATCGCTCGAACAATAGGTTGGGAAAATCCTGACCCAATCCACGAGATGGTGATAATTGTGGGAGAGTCTACCCACTGTCACCTTAGATAAACCCTCGCATCTCATTAGTGAAGGAGAAATCCTACACAAGCGGGGAATCCTGGGTGACCCTAGGGGAAATGAGCTAGAAAGTGAGGTTATGGAAGTGATACGCCTACAGGTCAAACTACTAAGTGGAGAATCATTTGGAAACAAGTCTTAGAGATGGTTAATAATTCCCAAGTGCTTGAGTACCCGTGGAAGATAAGTGTACCTTCTCGAGACACAAGAAAAGACAAGTATACAAGCTCAAAGATTAAGTTGACAAGCAAGTTAGGCTTGATGTCTCAAACTACAACAATAAACAAGAGTATATATCAGCAAGGAATACAACTAACTATTGTAGATTTAACCACTCAAAGCATCAAACATTTATTGAGAGATGAAGCACAAACCGTGTAGATTAATTTCCAATACTTAGCACAAACTTTAGTGGTATTACAAGGTTGTTGTATGATGTTTTCAAAGTATTTTTGTAACAACCAAATGGTTGTAGCAAAGATTTTCTACAACAGCAAGTTTCAACCACTAAAACTGTTAGGGACTTAACCTCCCTAACCCCTCACATAGGTAGAATAATATAATTCCATGTAATAAAGACCAATATTAATAAGGCCTAGCAATAAGGAATAATAAGTCAAATGTAAGAAGACCTAATAGAAGCTTCCACTTCTAAAAGGATCTTCCTCTAGATTGTTCTTTTGGATAGATAGATTTAGTATAAATAGGAGTAGAGGGTATGATAAATCTTGTCTTGAATATTATTGTAATAGAGCTCTTCTCTGCTGGAGGTTGCCCTCTCGAAGAGGCAAGTGAACATTGCTATCATTAATAAAGGTGTTTTTTCTGGTGTTATTCTGGTATTATTTTGGTTATATCATTGTTGTTTTTCCATTTCTAGCTAAAATATTTTTGTTCTGCATACTATTTTATATCTGGAATACTACAAGTGGTATCATAACACTTTCCTTGGCAAAAAATTGTGGGTAATTTTTTTTCCAGGGTAGAGACGTATTCCGACGTCTTAAAGCTACAAAGATCTGTTGTTACGAGCATAAATCCACAGTCTGAGAATCATACACAGAAGAAATACAAGTGGCACTTAAGCGCACATCTATTGGCCACCCTTGTAACCCATGTTGGTACCCCTTCGAGTGGTAGCGCATCAGACATCACCTATATACAGATCGACCTAGATCTCCTGAAGCCCTCCATAGATAAACCGATCGATCGCCTGACTGCTATAGTGCCACCGAGAACAACACTCGGGAAGATACTCTTTAGTACCTGGGTAGTACGGATAAGGGCACAGTCTAGCTTCCTTAGTTGGTTCCTTGATATATTGGGCCGAGTACTACTGTTGGACCCCACATGTATATCAAAGAGATATAGCATAGGGAAAACCCTTGTCTGTAGACACCCTGCATACCTTAACCGTTGGGATGGAAACAAAAATAGAACAAACAAGATCTATTGCTGTGCAACTGTGCCTCCTACATTTGGGTTGCGAAATTACTACACATTTCTTCCTGTTAAGAATTTAGGCATTTCAACACTGCAATATTCTTCAGATCGGAGTATAACTCCGCAGGAGTAGAAAAGAAAGTTTGGATCCTGTTGGGACACTTCTTTGGGACCTATCCAACTGGGTTCCTCTCTTCACCCCGATTCCAGTGATACCTATAATTTTTAACACAATTTTTTTTTGTGGACCCGACCCTTCTCCGACACCCTTATTTGGCCCCTATCCGATTGGATCCCCTTTTTCGCCCTGATCGCAGTGGTGTCTATCATTTGACACCCTTTTTCTCCCTAGTCCCACCCCTCCAAGCCCCTTTTGTTTCTCCTATACCATTTGCATGCTCATTTTTCCAAATGGCTACCACATGAGCTCAAGAACTCAATACCTTGATTGCTGACACCCACCAGAACCAGGAAGACATCAAGACTATCAATTCCAACCTTAGCTCAATCAATTAGACTATTGAGATCCTCAAGGAACAATGTTCCCACATCAAAGACCTGAAAGAAAACTTCATGGGCCATTCCCAAAACCCTTCCTCTTCTGAACAACCATCTTATCAGGATGACCATGACTCTTCCCATTACCAAGGTCCTCATACTACCCACTTTTCTTGAGACCTCCTCCCTCCTAGAATTGAGGTGAACAAATTTGATGGATCAGATCCCACAGGTTGGGTCACCCAATTGGAACATTATTTCTCATTGCATGGCATTACTGATGATTTATCCAAGCTTCGTTATGGTGTACTTCATTTGGATTTGGAACGATGGCAATGGCAACAATGGAAAAAAAAGGTATGCCAAGGGTATGATGCTTGGACACAGTTTGTGGTCGAACTTCATGATCGCTTTGACTTTGACACCCACCATTTAGGCCGTTTGACCAAGTTAAAGCAGTCTGGGACAGTGGAAGACTTTATTTCCACATTTGAGCACTTGGCTTTCAGAACGGAGGGCATGTCAGATGCTTTCTTTTAGGAATGCTTTATCAGTGGCCTCAAAGATGAAATTCATGCCCATGTTCTCATGGCACGCCCCCTGACTTGGTTGGAAGCTACTCAACGAGCCAAGGAAGCACAACATATTGTATCATCCCAGACCCGCAAACCCTCCTTTCCTCCTCTCCCTAAACCCACCAATTATGCCCCTCCTGCAACTCCCCTCAAGATCCAGAATTTAACCAGGGATGAAATGGATGAATGTCAACTCAAGGGTCTTTGTTATAATTGTGATGACAAATATTTTCCCAGGCACAAGTGTAAGAAACAAAAACTTTGCAACTCCCCTCAAGATCCATAATTTAACCAGGGATGAAATGGATGAACGTCAACTCAAGGGTCTTTGTTATAATTGTGATGACAAATATTTTCCCAGGAACAAGTGTAAGGAACAAAAACTTTTTATGGCTGTGACTGAGGATCTTTCTGAAGAAGATGTTGTTGTTCTGCCTATGGAGGAACTACCACCACCATCTGACTCACCCTACCCCACCCTATGATCTACCAGACGTTGACCCGATGATTTCACTTAATTCCCTCACCAACTTCTCTACTCCCCAGACTCTCAAATTAATTGGTTACATGAAAAATAGGAAAGTCATCATCCTTGTGGACAATGGTAGAACCCATAGCTTTATTCATCACCATATTTCCCAAGAAGTCAATTGATACATATCTGTCGTCAATAATTTTCAAATCATGATTGTCAATGGCGGTTCCATGAAATGTGGGGGACTATGTGAAAATGTGCGACTCCAAATTGGTCAGTATCACTTGAAATCCCGTATGTTTTCTATAGACATGTGTGGTTGTGACATTGTTCTTGGTGTCGAATGGTTATGCACTCTAGGCTCCATTCTCATGGATTATAAGGACTTAACCATGCAATTCCAATAGGAGGGACAACAATATAAGTTCCAAGGCATCACAATAGGCTCCCCTGAGATCATCAGTTCCCATCGCATGAAAAAGCTCCTAAAAAAAGGTCATTTGGGAATTATATCCCAACTCCACTCCATTCATGTTGTTGAGACACCTTTAGTTCATCCTGACCTCCAATCTATCCTCTCCTGCCACCAAGTTGTTTTTACCACTCCCAAAGAACTTCCCCCTTCCCATGGAGTCCATGATCATTCCATCCCTCTCATCTCGGACAGTCTTTCTCCCAATGTTGGGCCTTATTGTCATCCCTTTGCCCAGAGGAATGAAATTGAGAAAATTGTTCATGAATTGCTAGAAGCCTATGTTATCTGTCCCAATACTAGCCCCTATTCTTCCTTTGTGGTCATGGTACTCAAGAAAGAAGGTACTTGGTGCATGTGTCCTAATTGTCGCGCCTTCAACAAACTCACAATCAAATACAAATTCCCCATTCATGTCGTTGTTGACCTCTTGGATGAATTGAGTGGTGCCCAGTACTTGACCAAATTGGATCTACATTTTGGCGACCACCAGATCCATATGAAAGAAGTGTAATTTTTAAACCTGTGAAGTAAAGCAATGCATACAAATTCTTAAGTAAAGCAAAAATTAACCAATGGCTCATACACATAGTACACATAGATTTACGCTGGAAACCCTTAATTGGGAGAAAACCAACCTTCCTTGGTGCCACACCTTTCTGTTGAAATAATGTAATTGCGAAGGGCATTCTTATTATTTTGTTATTGGATTAAATCCCCATTGTGGATTAATCATGTCATTATTATTATTTTTATTATTAGGTTAAATCCCCATTGAGGATTAACCAAGTCGGTAATTGTATAAGGACCAAATCCCCTTTTGCGGATTGG
>JASDQU010100567.1:494199-505815 GCA_032191745.1 Picea mariana
TTTACGCTGGAAACCCTTAATCGGGAGAAAACCAACCTTCCTTGGTGCCACACCTTTCAACTCTTCATTGTGTTAATTTCACCATTCACCATACAATATATACAATGTTTTAGGTATTTCGTAGCTACCCAAACCCTAATCCCTTAATCTGGGATTAATTTAGAAAACCGCTAAAAATAGCAAATCCGCTAAAATAGAAAAAAAACGCCCCAAAAAAAATTTAGAGGAACTGCCCCGAACTCTGCCTGTAACCAGGGGGGGCAAACCTGCCCCCCCCGGAGGAAAGCGCCCGACGCACACAACACAAAGATCGAAGGAAGTTGGGATCGTCAGACACAGTTGTCAAATCTGATGCACCCACACACACACATGCAAAGAATATAACACATACCCAACAAGAAGAAGACATTCCCAAGATTGCATTTCACACTCATGAGGGTCATTATGAATTCTTGGTAATGCCCTTTGGATTGTGTAATGCTCCTTCCACTTTCCAAAGTCTTATGAATCATGTCTTTTGTCCTTTTCTCTACCATTTTTTCTTAGTTTTCTTTGATGATATTCTCATCTATAATAAAACTTGGCCATCCCATCTCTCCCATGTGAATCAAGTTCTCCATCTACTCTCTAAGCACCAACTTTTCCTCAAACGATCTAAATGTTCCTTTGGTGCCTCAGAAGTGGAATACTTGGGTCATATTGTCAGCAATGATGGTGTCTGAGTGGATCCTAAGAAAATTGAATCTATATAAGATTGGCCTCGCCCTAAAACTCTTAAGAGCTTGCGTGGTTTTCTGGATTTAATGGGCTATTATAGGAATTTTGTTCGGAATTATGGAAAGATTGCAACTCCTCTCACTTCTCTCCTTAAAAAGAATGCTTTCACTTGGACTTTAGCTACGAATCATGCCTTCCAAGACTTAAAAGATGTTATGTGCTCGACCCCTATCCTAGCCCTTCCAGACTTCACAAGGACATTCGTATTGGAATGTGATGCTTTCGGGAAAGGAATTGGAGCCGTCCTCATGCAAGATCGCAATCTTGGTTTCATTCAATGTGATAAATGGGTGGTTGATGCATTATTTTTAAATGTTGCTGGTATTTACTTGCGATACAGAACAATTCCATGGGTATGAGGATCATGTTGTTTACAAGTGCTTTGTTATATTATGTTATAACCTTGATTACTAACTCATACATTGATTACTTACCCATATATGGTTATGCAAAAATCAATAAAATGGGAACATGATCAAAACAAAAAGGAAAACTATGGAAAAGTTCTAAGGTTATGGAAATAAGATTATGTGAAATGATGGACCTAGCTATTATGCTATGTGTTTTTGTTAAAGGATTATGCAATTTTTATTAAAGAATTGAATGGAGGCACATATAGTAACGTTGATATGTGATCATCATTGGAGTTATGGCAAGAAGTTAATGTATAGACATGAGATATCTTGGGTGGCGCACTATGCAATTGATATGGTATCAAATCTTTACGATGAATATGGCATTGAGTTATGCATTAGTTATAGTTTGATTTTAATGGTGGATGTTATGTTAGTGGGATGGCTCGTACATGGAATTGAATGGGGCTAGGTGAGGAAGTGACGTGCATTTACTGCACGTCACTCCAAACCTCCCTTGAGCCCGTCACCCTAAAATTGTTGCATTGTTGCTCTATTGTGGAAGCTCCACGATTTTAGGTTTCAGAAGGGAAAATCTCGACCAGATCGTCATTTAAGTGATTTTATCATAGGTATGGCTCTTTGCTCTCCATCCATGATGGACTATCTGTACTATGAATCAAATGGTGGCTCATGATTGCATGGGTTCTGTGTTTTCTTGATTTTTTCGACTGTGTGTCAATATGGTGTTATGGCTTCTCTGTGATGACGACAAAATGTTGGTATTTGTAAGTAGAGTAATGGGTATTATTGATTATAAGGTTTGTGCATTGGTTATTTTCTCGATCAACTTGGGTTTGTATGATGGTTCTCTGTGGAATAATGGTGACAATGGTGCAAAGGGCTCTGAGTTTTATGGTTAAGGGGTTTTAACCACCATTCTATGTATCGGTGGATGTCAACTCGTTTTCCCTCTCGGTCGTTGTTGTAATCTTTATCCAGTTGCAAAGAAACTGTCGACAATTGGTGTGTTTCCTTTGTCTAATCCCCGAGTTGTTGTTAATGGCCCATTCTTTACTGTGATTTCATTAAAATCTTTCCACAATTCATATTGGTTGGCCCATAATGTTTGATAGAGGTCTGTGTATGTATTGAATTGATACGATTTGTGTCCTAACATTCTTCCACAAAGAGTTTTCACACCCACCTTCTCATCTCTGCTATAATGACGTCTGTTATGATGTGTGGCCTCACTGTCAATTGTTTCCGATAGTTACCGACTTCCTGGGTGTTGGAAAGAGGCATTATCTCTCTGTGTTTTCGAGTACCCATCACTGTTTAAATTAACCCTCGTCTCCTCTCTGCAAAAAAGTGTTAGTAACATCTGTGTTTGTCTAGATTGGTTATCTCGAATTTCTTATTCTCCACTTGGGAATTCACTTATGATTTTGTCAAGAGCTTGGAGTTATAAGTCGAAGGACTGTGTTTTTTTTTAAAAGAAGCATGGCTCTCTCCGTTTTCTTTTTCAAGATTATATTGTGGCTTGTGGTTGTTAATCGATGGTAAAAGGATATGAGGATATGAAAGACCATGAGCTCTCTGGGTTTTTTTAAAGATAAGCAGGCTTTTGTTGCCTCTCTACATTTAATTTCTAAAGAGCTTGACTTGGACTCTGACTTGGCTATACTTTCCTCAGTCACCTTCTGGGGTTTGTCAAGTTTTGGTTTATCAGTTTAATGAATTTTGGAAATTGTAAAGGCACGAGCTCCCTCCCCTTGGTTGAATTTATGTGTGTCCTCTTCGTGATGAATTCATTTGAACATGAAGATAAGTAGGGTTACCTTCAGCCAAGATCTGCCCTTCTATTCGATTATGGTCTTGATTAATGTGTTTAATCCTAGCACGATCGTGATTGTATTTAAGTTAAGAATGCACCCGTGTGAGTGATTGTTTCACTAGGCATGATTATGGTTCTGTCAAAGTCTAACAGAGATTCCTGTGTGTCAAATTAGTTCTGTTATCTGCATTCATATTATTGAAATCACTGTGCAGACTATGATTGTTTTAAAAGGAAGTGTATACGTATGAATTCACACAAATATCAATCTCGGGGTTATAATTTTGGTGTTGATCGTTGTTGCCGATTCAAGATTGTGTCAATGATATGATTGAAGACCTGTGTATATGGTTGGTTCATTGAGTATGCTCTTAAGTCTGTTCATGATTTTAAAAGGAACCTGTCTATGTTTAATTCGGGCCCGATTTTTATTAGATTACAGTGATTGTTGATTGTTTATCCTGGGTGTATTATGGTTGATTACCAAGGATGAATGTTGGGTTGTGCATGTTTTGTTTATTTTAAAAGAAAAAATCAATGTTAACACATGCAGTACTATGGTTCGAATGGTTACATTGTTATTGTTTCATTGGAAATGTTGCATAAGTCATAATACATAAACTATTATAAATTGAATATTTCCGGGAAATTAAATTGTTTTATTGAGACAACAAGTAGTTTGTATGAAACTGAGTAACATTGAACGTTTTGCTCTTGAAAGTGGATGTTTTTGGATTAAACCTGAAACAAAATCATGATATTTGATTGATTTAATTGATTTTATGAACAATTTCCATCTAATTCCCTCTCATTTTCTCACTTTTTCACTCATTATAAATCCCCTCACGATACCAAATTCATTTTGCACGCCTTGTTCACTAAAATTAAATTAAAACTCTATATGTCAGTGATAATTAAATGACACATAGATAGATGGAAACTAATATGCTTTGATATTATTGCAGTCAGTTATTTAATTAATTGTCGAGCAATAATCATGTTCTTACTCCCGGGTGTTAGCGTTGGAAGTCACCTCTAGATTGCAGCAGAGGTAAGCCCAATACCCATCAGTCTGTATGTCACAGTGAATAGTTTTAAACGGTGGTCTAATGGATGCAGTCTCAAGATTATATTTCTTTAACTCAGAAAAATGGGTTGGAATGCACAGGCAAGTGAGGTCTGAATCTAACTTCAGTCAGTAAGTTGTAATAAGAGTGAGCAGGGGGAAGAACTTGAGGAAAATGAAAAGGTCTGCTATGAACATCCGGTCTTCCAGCAACCTAAGGAGGAAAAACTCAGAAGGCAAGATCCTCTTGGTTCAGAGTTTCAAGGAACTGAATGAATTTATTACTGAACTGAAATCAAACATACATCACAATTCAATAATAACAACCCAACTGGATCATCCATGCCTGATTCATTCAACGTTAGGAGAAAAACAATCACAAGAAACTGATTAAAACTGGTTGTGATGCTACTGTGAACAAACCTACATCACAAGAACATAACTACCCTTGACTAGATCATCCATGCCCGAGTGTCTTAACACAACTATTACAGAGATATGGAAGGAAACTAACTTTCATTAAACAAGAAGTCTCAAATACATATTCATAACCAGAGAACTAGAAGCTTCATTAAAACTTTACAAAATAGGAGCCTAGATCAACCATCGACCCTAACAAAATATGAGGAAGACTCCTATATAATCAGAGCAAAACTACAGAAGCGTGCTCGAGTCTCTGCATTGAAGGAATTACGTCTGCATGCTTCATGGCAGACTGTGCATGCAGTCTCCTATCAGAAGCAAGCTCTTTTCAGACACAATCATGTTTCAGGAAGGTTCTACAACTGCGTCGACTTGCTGACATTCCTTTATCGGGCTTCCCATTTATGGTGGAAACGATGTTCAACCACCGCCTATTAACTTCAATAACTTCTTCATAAGGATTGAGAAGGCCCGAGTCTGCACTGCACCTGTGGAATCTGGCGGCCTCTGCATTCTGCCATCTAGATCTAAGTCGGATGCTCGCAAGGAGGCCTGACAGTGGACGTGGAAATGGCCAGGTGGAAAACGCGGATGGGAAGAGGAAACTGAGGATAGCGTGTGTTATCACACTAAATTGCCTTGGGTTTTTAGTTTGTTTTTATCCCTTTTTAAGCCTTAGATTTTAAATTTTTTAAGTTTCATCCCTTTAAAGTTTGTGTTTGGTAGGACCCCTTAGATGAATAAAGTTTTGAGTCATAGCTCTAGTTTGATCCTCAAATTGATTTTTGGACTTAAAACGTTTTTAGTTCATGACTTAAATTTTGGACCCCTTCATGATTTGTCATTAGGATCGATCCCTCCCCTCCCATGACTAGACCAATGTGACACACCATTCTCCTCACTCATGACCTTGTGGGCATGCCTTGTTGTCCTTGCTTACCTGCCCAAACATTTTTTAAATTGAAGCATTTCCCACTCATCAGGCGGTTCCGTAGGGCCTTTCCCGTTCATCATGATTTCCACCGGGAGTTATGATTACCACGACTGATGTCATGTTCCTTGTTTTTCAGTGCCAGGAGTGGGTTAAAGATACCTCCAAGATCTCGTATTTACGAGCCCTGATAATGGTTTATGATTTGAAAATTCAAGAATCTTGCGCTGCTCAAACTCATAGTTCTAACCAGGAGACAACGATGGGACCAAATCTAATGCTGAGGTAGATTCGAGGGCCAAAATGTTTGCCACTTCGTCCTGAGATTTCGCTGAAGCTTCAAACAGGTGTCTACTCCACAGGTATCTTGTGTTGCCTCCTTTACACATTAGTTTTCACAAAGAATTAGCGCTCAGAGTTTGGTTTATTGGGCTTGCAAAGTTGTAAGGGAATCATCTTCGCATCATATCTTTGTCTCCTCACTTTTCAAACCTGTGAACTTCATTTGCTTGTATCAAAGTCTGATTACATCTGCTCGCCATAGCTACTAAGGTTGCAAGCATATAAACAGTCTATCCTCTGCATACGCATCGTGCTACCCAGAGGTGCTGCTTAACCCCTCTGTGTCTTCCCTGCTTCCTTTCATTTTTTGAGTTCGGCGTTTTTACCCAGCTACAAAGGGCCAATTGCAAATTATCCCCTCATTGTCCAAACTCTAAATCCATGTACAAAAGAAGAAGGGTTTGGGGGAACCTTCTATAATAGATGCGCAGCTTCTTACCTCTCGTATTAAATTTCCCTCGGCACCAAAATAATGCTAAGGTTCAGAAATTATATACTTCCTAACTATTTCCTACCTTAAGACAACTCCCTGACAACAATGCCAAAAATGATGGGTATTCTGTATGCACTAAATCCCTCAATTAAATTGCCAACCCGGGGTAAGTAAACTTAGAGTTGTGGCATTGTATGAGCCAAGGAAGAAAATCTAATGGAAGTATCGTCTAAGGGGATGGACTACCTAAGGATCAATCTACTTAAGAGATGTCACTTTTCATTTTTATCAATTAGCAAATCCTATTAATGAGCTTGAACTATTTACCCTAAGCAACTTCAAACAATGGATTGATGGATTATTTCTAAAAGAGCAAATCATAACCTATTTTAAACAAGTTAATCTATTCAACCTAATAAGGAACAACAAGTAAATTACTTTTGATCTTTATCTTTAAGCAAATAAGAAAACATACAACTAACCTATCAAGAATATTTAAACAAGTGAACTCTATTCTTAAAAAGAACTCATAATCATTTCTATTTTGCAAAGGAGAAATCTTAACCTATTTAATAAAAAAGCATGATGGTTGTATTCATATTCTTTTTAATCAAAATTGTTCCTAATTTGAAATAATAGGAAAAAGAGAATTCAAAGATGATGATTATGTCTTTAGTGTCAAATAACATCACGATGGCATCTGACTATTAGTGACAGTTCAAGAGGGATTAATTCAATGTTGACTTCTACAGAGAAATGTAAAGTGTGAATCAAACAATCTAACGAAAGCTTTGCCATAATAGAAGCAACATTGAGTATCTTGGAAATCCACGTGATCTCTAAATTTCATGCATCAATCATCAATGATTAAAGAAAATCACTCTTATACTAATTCAAGCAAATTCACAAACTCATGATTACAAATCTTAATTCAAATCCACTCTTCTAATTAAAATTGCAATTCAAATCCATAACTGAGATTTTATAATCTAATCTAAACTAATCATATCATTAAAACTCAATTTTCAAAACTATAATGCTTTTAGAAAACATAATCCCAAAATATATTTCTATCCTAACATACTAAAGCAAGATTAATGAACCAAATATATCTATGAAAATATAACTGAATTGATAATTAAATTTATCTTGATTACAACTACTAAAACTTGCAACTATTAATCCATCGAATCTTGCAAACGATCCTAAATTAAAACTTTGTTTACATTAATCCTCTGTCTAAGTAATACTCTGTTTTAATTGCCAAAACCAAATTAAAACTTCAATGCATCATCTCAGTTAGTATCCTACAAGACAATCCATTTCTAAGAAGTAAGAAACACAACATGATAAATAACCAGCTCCTATAAGCAATCTTCAATTTAAAGAAAGACGAATTAGATAATCAAATTACAATTAACATGCACGGTAATTGAAACTAAAAGATACATACAACAAAGAAACAATGTCAATTCTAACTAAGAAAATGAGATAAACACACAATATATCTATATAGTCATCTAGACCACTGGTGGGACCCCCAGTAGGTCGTGGCTACTCTTCAACAACAAAACACAAGCTTAACTCAATGCGATTCTGTCATTAATTAAAAACGAAGTCTGGAACACGAGTTTGCAGAGAAAATGTCTTAATTACACAATGAAACTCTTCTTAAAAATTATGTCTTTGGTCTTGCCACTGCTAGTGGTATTTATAGGTAAATTACAACCCGAGAGGTCGACCACTGGAAGGGTCGACCTCCTCTAAAAATGAAAAATTCATTAAATGAGTTTATAACAAATTTATCTTATAGAAAATACGTGAGCCACTCAACGATCAACATAACCACCCAATTTGAGGTGTAATGAGCTCTATAGCTGGAGGCCACGAGGGCACACAAAACCTAGATCGTTGATTCACCCACCATAGGCCGCCAATGCACCAACCACCAACTCCTTTTGCACTCCGAGTGTTGGATCATGTGCCAGATGGAGTGCCAGATCGCTTACCGAATGGGGTGTTGGATGAAGTGTTGGACGAGGTACCGGATGGAGGATCGGATCACGATTTTTCCCTATTACACACAAATCATGCATTAAATCCTTGTAAACATCAAACTGAATTAAATTGAGCTCAAAATCATTGTAAAAACATCAATCACACATACCTTATACGAATCCATGATGAATCAATATAAAAACCTTTGAAACTACTTCAAAATGGCCAATAGCATATATAATATCAGTGCAAAAAGGATTCAATCATCGCAATAAAATAGTCAAAATGCAAACCCAACAAGGACTCTTTGGATGATTTGGAGGCAGTGGCCACCCTTTTTCTTTATCCTGCACATGCTTGGGAACATTCACAAATACTTGTATTCCTTTCAATTACTTCCCAAGAGCGTTCAATTTCGGCACGAGTACTAGCAATTTCTAAAATAGTGTTTAATAAGGTCAAGGCAATGTTAGTTTGGTCATCAAGACCATTTCCAATATTGGGTTGTGTTGTAAAAAATACTGTCATGGAGGAAAAAATCAGTCAAGGAGTAATAAGATAAATCAGAAAATGAAATATAATTGTGATACAATCAAACATAGAGATATGGAAGATCTCTCCAGTATGGTCGCCAAATAAATGTTGAGGAAAAAGTATGGAACACCTTACTCAAGCATTTTCAGATCTTTCCGGGATAAGGAAAGATAGTTGGGAATGTCACTCGGGTTTTATAGCCTTAATAAAATCACTTAATCCACATGTATTAATGTATAAGGAATCAATGATGGTTTTATATATTTAAATGTAACAGTGCAAAGAAATAAGATTAAACAAAAGTTACATGAATGTGTACATAAATTACAAGAATGTGTACGTGGAGATAAAAAGAAAAAGAATGAACTAGATCATTAAAAAACATATGTGAGACTTGAAATAGTAATCTGATTTTTGTATTTATTTCATTCTGAGATACAAAACTGAGTTCTCTTTACAAACCCCTATGAGGGTAGGGACCAAAGTAAAATTTAGAAGCTTTCTATGGGCAACATACAAAAAGACTCTAACAACAAAAATAAAACTAAAGCTAAAGATTTGCATCAGGTTGCCACAAAATGTTGTCACTTGACTCTGCAAGATATTTTTTATCAGTCATGAAATTCAATTCACAAACAAACAAGAATACACAGACTTCCAAAGATGAATCATACACCTTTAAAACAAGCTGCTGAACGGTGTGATTCAATTTTTGAATCATGCTACCTTCAATAAGACCATGTTGTCATCAAGAGGGTTAATCCTTCTACTAAACTCAAAATGAATGAAAGTGGAAAGTATCTCAATAATATAGAGCAAACCTTATGGTTGTAGTTCTTCTTCTATTCTCTTCCCTTGTCTCCTCATCTCTTTGAGATTTCATACCTTCTCAATATGTTATGGCAGTTTGATTATCTTTCTTTAGTTATGCCAAATTAGCTTAACTAATTAGTTGAGACAAATAATAATAGTATATATAAATAAGGGTCTAATTAAATAATAACTAAATAGGTGGGACCCCTTGTGACTCCCAATTATTTCTTTTAATAATCATCAAACATAAAAAACTAAATCATTTGATTCAAATATCCTCCTTGTAACTCTCGTGCTCATATTTATAATCAAATATTTAAATATCAACAAAATATAATATGACCATATCCAAAAATAGCATTATATACATGTTGTCCAAAAAAACTGCCTAAATATATGCTTGTTGTCCGAAATATTGTCAGAGTGAAAGGATTGTCTTCAACATAAAAATTAACATTTAAACATCATCAAAAATCATATTTACTATGAGAGGCATTTGGCCTCTTTTCACTGTTGTCCCCTTTTAATCTTTATGTGGTAGCCTTAGGATGATTGGAACCTTGAGGATGAACTATGTTGATAACATGAGAACAATCATCTTTAAGATGAAGGCGGGAGGACACAGATTTAGAGGACTCTTTGGATGATTTGGAGGCAGTGGCCACCCCTTTTACTTTATCCTGCACAAGCTTGGGAGCATCGGTTTTTAACCTCTTATTAGCATGAGATGATTGCACGGGTGAGACAACATGATCATCTTGGTCAATTTGATTCTTTGGTGGTGACGGAGGGGGTAATGGAAAAGAAGCAGTAGGCCATCCATGGTGATGAATATCAAGCTGGTGGACAATCTTTTGCCAACCATTGTTGGCAGGCAGTTCTGGTTGCATTGAAACGTGAGGAGGGACTCAGATACCGAAAACGTTTTTATGTTCTTGGAAGGGAGGTCTTTCAGATCGGGGTTGGAGGATCCCATGGCCAACTAGGTTGAAGAACCTGGCTTGAAAAGGATGATTCAATTCTTGTGGATCGACATCGAAATGTATGGAAAATCAAGGTCTTTTATCACCTCTTTTCCAATTTCCTCTGCCTCTATTGCCTCTGCCATTACTACTTCTGCTAAAGAAACTTATCCTAAAGCAATGTTCCAATTAGTCATGAAAAATATGGACAATCCATGCATCAATACCCTACCTAAATAAAATCAAAGTTGGTTCTATTATTCACAACGTAAGAACATGAAATCCATCCATTCATCATACTAATCAAATCAATAATTAATTGTTATTGAACAGGGAATGATAGGGCTATTGGGAAGACGATGGGATTATAATGAGAGAAAAGTGGCAGCATGAACGGGAACCACCAGTGGATACTATTCAAGCAAACACAGATGCAAATTTTAGAAAAAAAATATTTCCATTTCCAATTTTCAAACACCAGTCACTTCCTTTTCCTTTTTATTACTTCTTTTAAAATGTAATTCATAATAATAGAATAGGGAATTAAAATGAATTTGGGAAGATGGTGGGATTTTAAGGAGCGAAAAATGGTATAATGAATGAGAAATGAGATGTATATTGTTCCATTATATAAAATAACATTTGTTCTTTAAAATGACATACCCTCAATTGAAAAAAAAAACATTTTTAACTGTAGGCAGTCTCAAGATTCAAGACACAACAACTTCCATATCAAACCCAAAGACGAACTCCAAGATTGTCAAACTCAACCATTTAATTTCCACCTTTTTTCATACATGTTTGATTGAACAACAACACAATTTATAGACTGGTTGTTCATAATTCCAACTAACAACGACCATATCCAGATTGCTCAGAACAGACATGGGGAGGCCGAGGAAAAGAACATGCCATCGAACTTAATCATTTATATCAAACAAATTTTAAATTACTACACAATGGATTGGGTTCGAGACTTTCTATTTATTAGTTGGTTACCATTTCTTTTTATCGAAAATCAAATGACTCCAATGTTCGACAACATAGGTATTTCAACAGAGGACGAACATATTCAGTAACCACTCACATAACCAGATCAAAGATCAACACACTGATGTTTTCACATGGTAAAACCCCTACAGGGAAA